>JABFPM010004962.1:0-11893 GCA_022817325.1 Idris sp. 1 HC-2018 | reverse complement strand
TGAAAGTAAAAGCGAAAAGTTACCTACGTCAGAGAGTAAGGAAAAACCCAAGCAGAGGTCAAAAAACACTTTCGTTCAATCACTTGCCTGAGTCATGGATTTCTATTGCGCAACACTTAAAACATGTTTCATGGAAAATACATTGCTGCTAAAATAATAATCCGAAACAACATTAAAATACACGTATTTATTATGTAATAAGTTGTGCATTTTTGAGACTGGCAACAAGAAAAAGGACACATTCTTCAAGACAATTGTATAATGAACAAAACTGAAGACTCACTTGAAGGGGATATTTGAGACGAGAGCGCGATTATCGTAAAAATCGCGGTTCAAAATCGAGATACTATTGTTTCGATAATGCAAATAGCATGGTTAAACCGCGCCAATAAACAACGTTTGTTTCACTACAAGTGAAGAAGAGGCTAAGAAAATAACAATGTACCATTATTCAGGATTGAAATGTCTCTAAAAACTGTTTGAATATAAAGGCGAGTGTGAGACAAGAAGCTACCGCCCACGCTATACATTCCGCCGTGGAAATCGCGATGTAATAAAGTCAATGCGACTTTATTCGTGTTACCTTCTGTTTGTACGATTATAATCGAACGCAATGATCGAACGTGAAAGAAAACTCTTTTTCTCTCTCTCTCTCTCTATCTCCCCTTCTCTCTATCTCACTCGTTAAATTGCGTATTTGTCTATTACAAATATATTCTTTCATCACTTATCTGATTCATCGTAATATTGTATTAATAATATTTAATAAATAACTTTTCATTAATAATTCAAACTAGTATGGATTATTCAACTCATTTCTAAACGTTTTGAATACAAAACATTAAAAATGAAAATAATACGTGAGTAGAATAAATATTTTCATGTTTTCTCAGCGTACAAAATTGTAAACCTTAACATTATTTAAAATGGTTTCGTTGTTGATATTGATAATAAAAATACAAGACAACTGTAATATATATTTTTTGAGCTGGTGTAATTTAAAAATATCAAAGAATACTTCAATAAAAATATCTGATTCTTAAAAAGCTTTTATTTCTTAGATCAATCTAAAGCTCACGGTAAGACTATAATAACCCGATGGTCGACCTTTCGACCCAACGAACTTGTAAATCTTTGCTTGGCTGAATAGTTTTGCCGTATCGGCTCAATCTACCCATAAGAAATAAAGAAAGAAAGAAAGACAAAAAAAAAAAACAAACAAGTAATTACACTGATCTATAAATCATTTTAACATTTATTAATACATTTCTGATGTTATGCAATTTGAACCGTGAAAATGGCCCTTGTCTTGTATGAAAAATGTTTGAATTGTTTTTCAAATTGTTTGAGGCAAAATAAGGAAGACAAATAATGTGTAGAACAAAACAAGGAACGGAATTCAGTGACAAGTCTCGATAATTGAAGTTGAATTCCTACCGGGACAACTTATGCCTAATTAAGTTTGTTCAAACATTTATTTGATTTTTAGACGACAACTGTAAACCCGATCAACAGAATGCATACTTGTATATGAAAACGATAAAAGGTTTGTGAGGTTAAAGGTTCCTCGACGAAGTATGCACTTGCCATTGTTTGTACTCTCTTCTCAGGATTTCAAGTTCTTGAAGGTCTATTTTACGGATGGGTCGTTGACCATTTCAAGTGTAAAACTCTACAATAAATAAATACATCATTACAAATATTTTACTCAATTTCTTCTTTTTTCAATACGAAACAAATTTAAAACCAACTGTTACAATTTAAATTATATTAGTAAAGCTAATAAATAAATTAGAGGATCAATTTATGAAGAAAACAAATTCAGAGTAAAAACTGTACGTTATACCACTTTAACCATAAAGAATGGAATAAAATTTGAATATATTTACTCTTGGTAAAATGATATTTTCCTCTCGTTTGATTGACGTCATTAGTACAATTTAATGAATGATTCAGTTATAGGAATGTTAAATTGATTATTTTTTTTTCTTCTTTTCCAACACGTTATACACCATGCAAACAGTTAACGATGGCAATTATCCTTTGCAATAAAAGTACAGCCGTTAATAATATTTTCAAACTGCTTTTTTTCTTCTTTCTCTCTTTGTGTTCAATCTGACGAAAGCAGGGCAATTCCGGAATACAACCAAATGTGCCTTTGGCACTTTCACACGAATGGATCTGCAAGAAGGGGAGAGCGAATATCGCGTGATGTGTGCAGTAATCGTATTGCTAACTCTTATGACGTCAGTAACTGAAAAAAATATCTGCAGAAAAGGAAGTTTCAAAAAAAAGCATCCCAATTCAACTATATTTCTCTTTCTAGATCTAAATGTGCTTAGCACATATTAGTAATAAAAACATATACAAAAACTTGTCGAGGATATCATATCAAATTTCAAAGCATTCTTGAAACTGTAGGTTTTGAGTCCAGAATGTGGTAAATCTTGACACGAGATTTAACAAATTAATAATTTTTTCAAGGCTAACTGTATTTGGATTTTAAAAACATTATATTTAGTATCAAAAATGATTTTAATCGACTATAACACTTCATCGATACAATATCTTTTAAAAACCCATCAAAATGTCCTGCAATTATAAAAGAAATTTCTACAAAATACCGAAATTGTCAACTTTTCTTCCTTAAGATGTTTTTCTTCTGGCATCAAAATCTATTTTCTTGAGTCTAGTACAGTGTTCTAAGAGTTAGTTATAAATAAAAATGTAACGATAGATCATAATTATTGCAGTAGAATGATGAAAAATAATTTGTTGCCTTAAACTGGCTGTTGAACATAAAAGCAGTTATAATCTGTCTAGGGGTAATATGAAAAATTTTCGCGAGCTAAAACTCGATTGTTTCTCAGTGTATATATATATAGAGGTATATAAAGTGTTATCATGCAAAGGGAATAAAGGATGCAATCGCAAAAAGCGCCGATGTTGTATCTGGTGATCAGACTGGCGTTCTTCGGTTCGAGAGACTAGACTTGACCCGAGTGCGTCAGATAAGACTCTGGGGCTGGCAGTGGGATCGCATCTCGCTTTCTTTGTAGGCGTCCAAATCTGTGTACGTGTATGTGTGTTTAGAGCTGTGGGTGTAATCGTTTATTACGCCGTCGACCTTTACGGGGCACTACGTCAAGATGTCAGCTGCGACCCCGCCTGGCGCACTGCACCGTAGATGCACTGAGAACGTTGTAATGGGCTTACAAAGCGTAACAAACTGATGCGAGGTCAAACATACGCGACGGGCAATAACCACACGCTAAGATAAATGACCCCCACCACTCACAACTTATAACGCTGGGGAAAGTGTTTTCGCGCGTACATCCAAAACATCATCGCTATCCGCTCGCGCTATCCGCTCGTTGCAATCACCCAGTCTAGTCTGTGTTATGTTTTTCTTTCTTTCTTTCTTTCTTTCTTTTATTCTTTCTTTCTTTCTTTCTTTCTTTCTTTCTTTCTCTTTGTTGTTCTTGTTCACTCTTTCAGTTTTGTGTACTATAAAAATGTTGACTTTTAACATCACTCAGAGTTTGCTTGTTTATATTTACAAGCCGTGTCTTGGTTATTGTTTCAGATGCCACAAACGGTGCCTTCAGCTGCAGGCTTTTCTCCGTCGTTTGACTACACCACTTTCCAATTCGATTTGTCTCTGTTGTCAGACGACTACAATGCAGCGCAATCTCAGACCAACTTGAAACCCCCGCAGATCAAACAAGAGGCCTGTTCACCGCGTCCAATGTCTCCTACAACATATCCTAGTCCACCTTACTCGGATCAAACGGGACGATTGTCGCCGAATTATTTTCGCGATAATTCGCCGGTTTATCCGACCAGTCCTTATTATGTACCGAGAAGTCCGCAAAGTGCGCAACTTTACCCCACAAGTCCCGAACCAACTAAACAGCCTGTTAAACGAGAAAAGAGTTTGGACTTGCTTACCATTTTTCATGAATCAAGGTAACAAAACTTTTAGCTACAAAAAAAAACAGATAGTTTAATTAATATGTTCATATTAATTAATTTTTAACAATTGTATTGCAGACTTTTGGCAGAAAGTTTGGGTTATAAAGAAGATTCAACAGATTGCACAGTACCATGCACACCACCTCACAGTGAAGAAGACATTTACAACAATCTCGAGTCGGATTTTTTTCATCAAAAAAGGGAGGAATCAAATCCACTTTTGAAGGAAATTCTCTTCAAGGAAGAGCCTACTTCAGCTAACTGTTCGGTTACAAATTTAAATTCCTCGCAATCCTCGTTATCATCGCCACCATCAAATTCTTCATCTCCTGCATCTTCCTCATCTTGTTCCAACACATCTATTGCTTTGTTATCACCATCAGCTAGAACTGAGTTCGAAAGGTCTCCGTTGCGACAACTTTTGTACAAAAATACCAAGGAGACAAATCAAGAAGAAAACAGCAGCAGCAGCAGCAGCAGCAACAGCAGTAACAGCAACAGCAGCAACAGCAATAGCAGCAACAGCAGCAGCACTACCACCACTGTTGTTAAATTGGAAAATACAAAAGAATCAACGAAGAGTAAAAAATTAGTCCTAAAAGAGGAGCTTTTTAAAGGCAACCGTAAAAGTGACCATCAACTTTTGCGCGAAGTATTGAGAGACACAAGCTTTCAGAGGAAATACAATTTAAAACCAGTTGATTTGGGCGGGGTGGGGACAGGGTTCGTCGAAGACATGGAATCTGGGGAAAGCGTTGGAGAGTTTGCACGAGAACAAATTGAGCCTGTTCTAAGTCTCGCTATTCAACAGCTGCAAAAGGATTTTGACAACACTTGTGTCGCTCTTGGCATTCACCCAGGTAAAATAGTAGATGCTGATCAAAATTGATCAATTACAGATACAAGTTGTTATAGCTATCAGATAAACCAGTTGTTTATAAATGATTAGGTATTTTTAGCTCAGAAAAAAAGTTTGTGTGTATGTGTGCTTTATTAGCGAAATTAATCGTACCGTTTTTATAAAAACATTATGAAATAGACTTTCAGAATATAATCGCTCCAGTTCCGTGTTTCTTTTCATGCCTTATTTTGCAATACATATATTCATGAGATAAATAACTCCTACGTTATCTATTAAGGTCTCTTAATAACAATACTAGCACGATCCGTTCTATCAACAATCACTTGGCGAATACTTATCTCTCATTATTAAAGCTATTAAATATTTCATCATTTTATCGGCATCTCATTTTTCTCACATTGCAACAACAATTGGCTGAAAACTAGTTTTCAGGGCGGTTTCAACCTTGTAACTTCATTTTTCATTGAAAAAAAGATCTGCGTCTAGAACAATTTATAATGGTTACCATTTAACCACATCGTAAAAATTATTTTCGAAAAATGTGTTATTGATTTGCTTGTTCGCGAGGGAACACGTATGACGTAGGATGAGAGAAACAAGATTATAAAGAAACACGCGTGAGTACACTTGGTCAAGGAGGATCGCAATTTAGAACGATTTAGCGGCAAAACAACTTTCTCCGGCATTGTTTCGTTATGTGTCAACTTCGAGCAGCAAATTTTTGAACCGAATAGAATGTTATAGATAATTGTTGGGTAGATGAGTAAGTAAGCTAAATAAAGGTCGACGTTGATTTGCGTGAATATTTTTAATTTGAAGCGATTTTATATACGTGTCGCCAATCACGCATACACCGCTACCTTGCCGCGGGCTATTTCTTATATATACCGCGCAGACCGGTTATACTATTTGCCACTAATATGACGTCACACGTATAGAATAAATTATGATACCAATCGGTCCCAGGTTGAGCGCTGTATCTCAAGGACGTATATGAATTTGTCTTGCACCCGGTGTGCCGAATTAACGTCATCAGACACAACTTTCCAACTTGTTTTTTCACTTTGATACTTAATCCTATACTTACTTTATAAATATTTTGCTTCACTGGCCTAATTAACAAATTCTTATTATTACATTACTATGGCTTTTCCAAATTATATCTCAATTTAAATTATTTATAGAACAGTTTTCTTTTTTTCAATGAATTTCTATTATACATTTGTAGGAATTTTTAATAACTGCATAAAATTAATTTTGTAATAATTATTTTACATGATTGGATAGAACCACGTCGCTGGAGTGCAGCTGATGTTGCAGCTTGGGTACAATGGGCTAGACGGCAATTACAACTACCATTGGTTCCCATGGAGAGTTTCAATGTTGATGGAACAATATTAGCTTCATTTACGGAAGAAGATTTTTGCCGTCGAGCTCCAGAGGTAAATTTTTAAATTTTTTTTTTACTTTCTTCACTTTGCCTCGCTTTCCACTTATTTCCATTGAGACTCTATATTAAAAATTAAAACAATATTATTACAAATTAATGATGAGAAGAGAAACAATATAATTATCGCAATTCGCAGATCTCAGAGATTTTATTTTAATTAATGGAAAAATTGTTTCATTATAAAGGTATTTTTAAAAGCAAAAGATTAGAAGTCAGACATAAAAGTCATCATAGGATTTAGTGAAATCACAAGAAATTGAGGACGTCGCATTACTTTCGCTGTTTCAATCACTTATTCGAATTTAATCGATTGAGTCGCGACATTATCACGTCAAGGAATATTTTTCTTGGTGCAGTGTGACTCCTTTCTCTGCAAGGAGTGTGCTGTACACAAAAAATTTGGAACTGTGTGGGTGCAAGCAGCTGTGCATTACACGTGATGATACTAAATAACAGGATGACATTTCGTGGAATGGCGAGCCGAGAAAAAGAATTGAGAACAAATGTTCATTACTTTTTTCGAGTGAAAGTTATTCATTTTGTTTGCAATATAACGACACATTAATTTTTACAATCAATCAAATGCAGGATCAAATGCAATTATCTAATTTTTTGGAATAAGATAATTAACAAGTTTTAGTAAACAGAAATGTTAACATTTTAATTTGTTAGTATTACAAATTTAAAGGATAATATATATGAAGAAAATGTTATCTATAAATTAATTTATTTCTTATTACAAGTAAATTAAAAAATGAAAATAATCTTGACGATTAAATTACTAATGATAATAATGATCCTGTTTGTTATAATATTTCTAACTAGAAGTCTAATAATTATTAAGGATAATTTTTTATATCCTTTTTTATATTCAAGTCTGCAATTAAAACACGAGACAGCAATTGGCAAAGGCCGATGAGCGAGTTCTTCATATTGGTCCTGACTAGTTTCGAGTTCGAAGTAGGTCAACGATGGACGGCTTTCTCTTTGCCAGACCATGAGCAGGAATACTATCATGTCTTTTCTCTCAGACTATTCGTGACGCGAGAAATAATATATAATTTCGAAACTTCATATGACTGATATTTTTTTATAATTATTATTTCTTCTAGTCATTTATTGTTCTAAAATAAAAAAGTATTTTTAATTCAAAAATTTGTTTTTTTGTTTTTTTAAATTTCAGTAACTTTATTTGTCATTTATTTTCTGTAATAACTTTGCGTTAAATACACACTGTATGACTGGAGTATGATGAATTTCAGTGCGGCAGTATGCTGTACGCTCAGCTGGAGATTTGGAAGGCTGCTGTCGAAGAGTCACCTAGAAATACTCTGGCCGCATCTTGGAGTCCAGTTAACGTAGTGCAAGTTCCCAGCAGCGAAAACACAAGTGTTGCATCACCTGTAGCAAGCAATGGACCAGCCAGTGTAAAAGGCTCGTGTAGTGCTGATTATTCAGATGGTAACATTTATCAACATTACGTTAATTTTTAAAATTCCAAATTAGTATTATAAGTGAGTTTTCAAAAACCTAATCTTGGTCAAGTAAAAAATCTACTAAAAAAATTCTAGCCCAATAAGGGGGTAAATCCCTCTTTCTTTGGAAAAAATCCTGTTTTTGTCAAAAGTTTTATCAATCTGAAATCTAATCAAAATTACGGTATATAATTTGTTTGTGAAAAATTAATGTATAAACTATGTTTCTGAATTTGTTCAAATATTTTAAGCCCTAATTTGGCTTTCAAAATGCACGAAGGTACTTTTGGCGCGAAGGTACACTTAATGTGCAGGTATGACGAAAATTCGAATTTTTCGTACATATTTTAATATAAATGTAATACAAAATATAACCTTCGAAATAGTCTAGGTTCAACGGATTTTGAATTAGATTTAAAATTTGTGCAGCCAAAACACTAAACTTATTTTTAATTTTTTTTTCTTTTTTCATGATAATAACATATTTTAAATATTTCTTAAACATCTGTATATTAAAAAACAACAACTAACTGTCTTGATATAATTTGTAGATTTATGAATCTAAACCAATATTTATAGTTATTTTATTATTAAATAAATTACAAATATTATAAATGAAAAAATCAATCATTTATCGTGTCTCGTCAATCAAAGTAGTATAATTTTTTTCTTTATATTTAAAACTGCTTGTTCAAGAAAACATTGAACCAGTTACCAATTCTGACAGCAGAGAAGATTGAATATTTTTTATACAAATAATATTATTCATACTAATAAAATTTAGAAATAAAGAAAAGAATCTAATCATTTTGAGAAAAATATGCGATTTTGATGATTAAGATGCAAAAAAATTATTGATGTTTTCATTTACAAAATGTGTAATTTATTTCATAATTTTTTTTTAAATAATTTGTTCATTTAGAAATCCACAATTTTTATGTTTTTCAAGATAATTAAAAGTTTTCTGTTGTTGGAAATACTAAAACATATTTTATCATCATGAAACTGAAAAAAAAACTTAGAAATAGAACATGAGTTCAGTGTTTTGGCTGCGCAGGTTATAAATTTAATTCAAATTCGGTTGTACCTAGACCATTTTGAAGATATAAAGAAATATTCAAAATATATATGGAAAAATTCGAATTTTTAGTGTGTTTAGATAGTTTTTGCATTTCATTTAGTGTTTTTTACATTATATTTAGGAAAATAGTTTATGAGTTAATTTTAAAAGAAAAATTATTTACCGTGGGTTTAATTAAGTTCAAGTTTTATAAAGGAAATCGTGTCTACGATAGTATAACAAAATTGGATTTTTAGCTCTGTAAGAACATGGTAAAATATTTTTGACCTGAAACTTGGTAAAACATCTTATTTTAGGACCACAAAACTTTTCGCAGAAACGGAATCTTTTCTAAAGAAAAATGGATTAACTCTCTTATTGGGCTAGAGCCTTTGATACAAAAAGAAGTATAAAAGTATATCAGCAGTTTAAATTCTTATAATGATTGATTTTCAGATGAAGACGATGAGACAAATGGCAGTCACAACGGATCAGGTGGAAAAATCCGCAATGGTGGTTCTCATATTCATCTTTGGCAATTTCTAAAGGAACTGTTAGAAAGCCCAAACGTGCATGGATCATGCATTCGCTGGCTTGACCGTAGCAAGGGTGTATTTAAGATCGAAGATTCGGTGCGAGTTGCACGACTTTGGGGTAAACGTAAAAATAGACCCGCAATGAACTACGATAAACTCAGCCGAAGTATACGCCAGTATTATAAAAAGGGTATAATGAAAAAAACTGAACGCAGTCAAAGACTGGTGTATCAATTTTGTCATCCTTATTGCTTTTAATTTAGTAATCATTTAATCTAATGATTTTTTACTTATAAAAAGATCTTTAAATCTGTCGATCGCCATTTACTGTGAAAATCATTTTTCAATTTTATTATTAAAAATATTGCTGTTTTGTGAAAATCTAATTATTATGTATCATTAATGTTTACAACAGATATTTTTAAAGAATCATTTATATAAATTTTTTTAATTAATTAAAAATTTGACCATTTCTTCCAATTTAAAATTCATAAACTATGAAACTATGAAGTACATATTTATTGTTTAAATCAATTTTAAATGATTTACACAGTAATATTTCAATTATTTGTAGTACTGTTTATTAAGGGCTGATTTTACTTTTTTTTCCTGTTCAAATAATTGAAATATCCAATGTGTTTGCAAATTATCCCATAAAAGTGATAATGACAAATTCTTGGATAATATAAGTACGCCTATTTGGGCGACTCTTTTAAATATAAATATATATGTTATATACTGTTTCTACAGAATATATGTACACGTGCCACTCACTTTCTATATCACTTTGTGTATAAAAAAATCTGATATTAGGGAAGTGAGGCTAAGGCGACTGAGGAGATAGAGAATAAAATAAAACAATTTTTCTCTTCTTCTTGCGATTTTCTTGCTGGTATTTGCCGCTCGTTCCATGTTTTATTATCTCGATTTTTGCACGCGGAACTTTTCGATGTAGCATTGTTGAGACCACTGATTTTCTAGGGTTTTTAATATTTTTTCGAACTTAAACTTATCATGCATTTAATTAATATATTTATACAAATTGAAAATAAATATGTTCGTTGTAGATAAGTTTTGTTAATATATAATTTCTTTAACTAGAAAATTGGTAAAAGATAACATGGAAAAATAAAAGCGGTGACTCCGGTGATTTTGGTCCCATATATCTATGATATATTACAATTTGTATGTTCTATGAACGACTAGAATTACGTAAAATTAATCACTAATAATGGCTCACGTGAGTCTTTTTTATATTTTAAAATGTATATAACTTATATTATATTCACTATATACTGTGGCTGGAAAATTGATATACTTACGAATGTTTTAATTTTAAAAAATTAACGATTTTCTAATAATTCACTATCTAAATTAGTGCTAAAAAATTATAAAAAATGTAATTTATGTAAATTTTAAGAAATACCTTTTTATCAAGACATCTTAAGATTGCAATGAAATTATGTGAGACTTCGATTTTCCAACCGTAGCATTAAATTCGTTAAATCATAATAAGTTTTATGCCGAAATACAGAATATGTTAATACAAATTTGTTATACACTTTTACATAAGTTTAAATGTTTATTTATTATTTACTACATATCATAAACTCATATCGATTGTAAATAAACAATTATCTTATACTTCTTATTTGAATGTACATATAGTAAATTAATCTTAGACTTTTATAATGAAATGATTAGGAAACATATATTGCTAGCAGTTTACATTTCGAATAGTTTTTAAATTGTTGAAAACGTTACTATTCTGTCCTTCATATTAAATTCTACAGCCAGTGATGTATGATTAACTCGAAATTGAGATTTTTAGGCACGACTTTTAAACAAATAAAATTAAAGGTGCAGATTGAACCAACAAATTTTGGAATAATGTATTACTCAATTTTAATTTTTTTTTAAGATTGGAATTTTCAGAACTTCACATTGGAGTACATTGTATACCGACGTATCTCAGTAGAGTAAACCATACAGCACCAGCTTTACTTGTTAAAAAAAATAATTTCATTAAAATAATTTAAAAATGGATCTTTTTTCTGTAAACAAAAAAAGCAATTCTCGTCAGTGACAATATTTTTTAAATAAAGAAAATACTGTATATGAAATTATTTTACATTATTATATAAGAATTCAGTTTCGTATAATTACTATTACTACATATAAATAATTAATACTATTCAATCTTGTACATATATGTTTTTTATCGCAGATAGAAATTTTTATGTGATCCAATAATTCATTGTGAAATATATTACAATTTTTAAGAAACCGCGCACAAAATAGGTAAAATTAAATTAGTCCATTTTTGAATCTCGTTATTTCTATATCACGTACTGTTATAGTACTTCTAACGTCTTTTCTTTAATAATTACGACATATTTTGAATATTCTTTTTTATTATTCTTTTAAAAAAAGTTACATTCAAATATGATTCAATAATAAGGAATACAATGTCAAATAAATTTTTTGGAAAATTGTGTGACATAAAAATTTAACTCACGCTCCCCCCCCCCCCCC
>JABFPM010004961.1:0-11894 GCA_022817325.1 Idris sp. 1 HC-2018 | reverse complement strand
TATAATTGTTCTGTCGTTAGGAAAGTTCAAAATGAACTTATTTAAACTTGGAACAAAGGTTGGTGTATTAAAAAAAAACTGTACACTCGAGCTGAGATTGATCCTTGTTCAGAAAAATTATATGAACTTTCCATGATTAACCTTCAAAAAACTGTAAGTTTGAGGGAAACTGCAACATCAAATTCTATTACAGGAAGCGAAAAATATACAATATATCATTGTAAAACTAAATGCGTTACAAGAAAATGCAAATGCCGAGCTGCAGAGATACTATGCAATTCAAAATGTCATTCGAGTTCATGCTGCACAAATAAATAATCGATTATAAATAAGCGGTTATAAATAAGCGATAATAAATAAGCAGAAAATTAACTACAAATTTAATTAATTATTTATATCTTTAAAATCATGAATTAACTTCTTTAACAAACACTGCCCAAGAAGAGCTGGGCATTCTTATCAATGACCGGGAAATGTTAATTATTATTATTATCAACATTTATCAAATTGTCAACATTGCCCGTAACATATACATACTAAGTAAATGTTTTTTTAATTATTTTGATTTATTAAAAAAAATGTAATTTTATTCTATCATTTAATAACAATATCAAACGTTGATAATAATTTGTGCGATTTACAAAAGATCAGCCGACATTTATTTGGTCGCAAATTATTGAAAAAGAAATCGATTAGAGGGAAATAATAATGAAGGGTGCGTGAAGCCATTAGCCCTGGGCACTTTTTCACCGTGGGGTGCATATTTCATCGTGAAAACGAAAAGTTATCCGGAACAGTCGGCCAAAAGTTAATAAAAGAAATCCTAATGGCTTGACACTTTTATTACTATTTTGATAAGAATTAAGATCAACTGAAACTAAATATTAAAGTGAAAATATGTGATTTGAAATGTTATTTGTGACTTTATTCAAACAAACAAACAAAAAAGTAAACAAAAATAAAAAGAGGATATTTCATTTAAATTAAATACTTGTTCGTATAATTGAAACAGTCAGAATAACACCTAAAATCCGATCGAGTATCACAAAAACATTGCCAAACATACGGAAATATCAACGTGATCCTGAAAAACAAAGGGGTTGGGCACCCTCTTTTTATTCAAACCACGAAAATCCTCGTTGTACCTCGACAGCCGTCTCGCCCTCCCAAATAGCCCCACTTAAAAAACACACTACACCAGCGATAAATCACTCCATGCTTCCAAATGATCCGAAATTCGCCACCACGCGCCACCGTTGAAAGCTGATACCCACCACCACTTCAAACCATCCACGACCCTAAAAAAGTATAGTCCAAACATTATTCATTGTTAAAAAATAAATATGAAAAGAACAACACGGCGCTGTTTTTGACAAAACTCGTGCTGATAGTTTTGACATTCAAATTTTAACGAACCGTTGAAACCCCGCCGAGTCATGACCCAGATTTATTTTTCTCGCGAAGAAAAGGGCTTCGAGGCAGCAGATGTGCGTTTGCAACAAATAAAAAGATGACACGGATCTTTGCGTTATCAACTGTAAGTTTGACGTTAATATTGCTTGATGTGTAAACAAATATGAGCGTTACTTCTGGATATGTGAACCTTGTCGAGTAACTACGGTGTCAACTTACAGTTTCAAAGGGAAACTAAAAAGATGAGATTTTCTTTTACATGAACGAAATATGAGGAAAAAAAATTTACAAAATATTGCATATATTATTTTTTATGTCATTATTTTCGTTGTTTTGGAGCAAAAGAATCTGTTGAAGTACTCGTTCACTGCATCAAAGACGTCGTTTTTTTATCGCATAAAATTTAGTGTAAACAAACAGCTTTAAATAAAATTGTAATATTAAATTCATTTAAAATTTAAGATAATTATTTATAAAGTCAAATGTTATATCCGCTATTTTTTCAAGCACGTTTCTTCTCTCAGCACATGATACGAAATCTTCGTCAAGGGATCCAGATAAAAAGAGTAACTTGTTCTAAAGCATAAAGATAGATCTTGAAAACTACTTTTTTCATAAAATGGCAAGTACAAAAATTTGCTTAATCTAAAAAGTTTTCACTTTGTCTGTAAAGAATTTCTACTTTTATGCAGTCTATTTTCAAAAACAGAAATCGAATTAATTAATTTATGTATTTTTAGAAAACAGTGTTTTTTCAAAAATCATACAAAACCATTTTGTCGCATGTAAAATAAAATTTGAACAAAATTTATCCTGTTACAAAAATGAAAAAAAAAAAAAAAATCGATGTCGGTGTTTGCTGTCTCACTATAAAGATTCACATCCCTTTGAAGAGCGCCGCGTTTATTATCGCCATTACTTTTCATTTCGTTCGGAACTAGGTTGCGAAGGTGAAAGACTTTTGAGGGTTGCTGATTCCCGAGAATCTACGAAAGTCAGACGAATGAAGAAAAAGAAACAAAGGAAAGAAGCTCTAAAGGGAGAAATCGGGCGAACTATAAGGCAAAAACAGAAGGGAAAGTTAGACGAATTTCCTACGTAAAAGATAAAAGCAGAATAGTGGAAATATGAAAGGGCGACAAACGGAAAAAGCAGCATCGAAGTCATGATACACTCTTTTGGTTTCTTCATCAGGCTATATATAAGTTTATTTATTTTTTTTCCATGAGATTCCATTGTTTTTGACAAAAAAGAACAAAATAAATGTAGGTTGACATATTTGTGAATCAATTCAGTGATTACCAGGTTTCAAATTCTTTGATCGTTTTGTTAAGTAAGTCAAGTCTGATCTGATTTGCAGTTGAATTGGTCTGGTCAAACTATTGAATGCAGGGAGCTTTGTGTATTTAACTTGAAAATTAATGAGCTTCGGTAGATACAAGCAAGGAGGCAATTTCTATAGCAAAAAAGTTGATCATAATATCTGCGTAATGAGGACAAATAGAATATAAACATTAATTTTAATAAGTAGGTGATTAAAATGAATGTTATAATAGAAGTAACATTTAAATATTTAATAAGTTTTAAACACTTTTAATTTAAAATTAAATAATAAATTTTTAAACTTTGTGCAATAATTCTTCTCCACTTTTTGTTTCAGGTAAGAAAATTTGGAGAAACTTTTTACGTATGAGTCCACTTTGATAAAAGTAAGTTTCTTTTCAATTTTTATTTGAATTACTTTGAAATTTTCTTACTATCGAGCTTACGTCTGAATTGATTTTATGAACTTATTGAATCGAGAACTATTAATAAATATAATCTTTAAATTATTTTGATTTTTTTTAAATAAAAGCCTACCAATCTATGTATTTTATTAAATTTAAACAAGTTTTTTTAAATAATTTTTTTTAAACAATTTTTATTGACAACATCATCTCAATGTCGATGAATGAAACCAATAGAATTTTATAAAATAAAATAAAAAAACAACAACATTGTAATTAAATAGTTTTGTCTTGAAAAAAAAAAATCCTTTCAAAAAACGTGTTAAATTTCTTGTATACATTTGTATAAATTATATTTTGTCAACAAATTTAATAACTTTTATTAATTTGTAATATTTTTAAAAAAATGAATATAGTTCTGAGGTCAGTAATTAAAATGTAAAATCTAACACGTGTCAAAAGAAAGTTAAATTCATAATTAAAAATCTTTTTATAAATTGATTACATGTCTAAATCGTGACGTTTAATAAATATTTCAAAATTATTTAGAAACAAAATAAAATAAGCATTAACTTAAAATTCTTAACATTAATAATTTTGCTTTAAACATTAAAGCTTTTTAAAAAATATTATGAATTTAAATAAACTTGTAAATTTGAAAGTAAAATGTTATCATTTTAACTAATGTTATTACTAAATATTAATTGAAATTTAATTATTTGTATGATTTTTTCTTTGAAGTAAAAATAATTTATTGAAAAATTTACAAAATTAGAATGTTTTATCGGATTATAGTTCACAGTTTGTCATTCATTAATCTCAAACAATGAACTCTGAAAAGGTTATTTGAGGGCAATTCTCCACAATATTCAACAAACTTTTGAATCGAAATTACTCAATGAATTTATTTTAGTATCAATAACGGATTCACGCCTCATCTTTGTTGATGCAAAAAGTAACAATTTTTCAGCCCCATGATTTCGTCTCGGTAATTACGAATCCCTTGAATGCAACCGTCATATACTTAGAATAAATGCCGGATATTTATTTCAAGTGGTCACGTACGATATTTTTTTACGCTACAGTTATTTCCTATCCTGTCATTACTTATATCGCCATAATACCTTCTAAATGCGAATACGCATGTTCCGCTGGGAGAATAAATTGGCAGCAACAATGTTTCATTGAGCAAAACATAACAGCGCACTAGATTATTGTTCAACCATAATTTTTTGCTAGTAAATTGTTATAAATTAAATGCTTTCTTCTTCATTAATATCATTTTAAATTTAAATTTCATTTAAAAGAGAATACATTTTAGCCAATTATTTTCATTTAATTTGTATTTAATAATTAATCACTTTCAAGCTGACAATTAAATGATATCAATTAAAATATATAAAAGAAGAATTTATTAATTTAAATTCTTTCAATTTTAATATAGATAATTCTATTTAAATAAATGTTTTTAATTAACTTTGCGTACGATTTCAAGTATATTATACCTTCAAGTTTAATTCTAATATCGTGGATGTATAGCCCAGTGTCTTTACTTATTTTCACTTTGTATCATCAAGAATTTAAATAGCTACAATTTTAAACGTTGTAAAGTATTGTTCGCTTGAAATAATCGTTTGAACAATAAACTCGGTTGTGCATGCGCTTCACAGACTTAAAAGAGTAGCCCCTTTTACAATTATTAATACCTTTGACATATTTAAATTTTAAATGCACGTTTCAGATCCTCTCAAATATATTAAATTCAAAACATATTCATTAGCAAGTGCAGATGCCGTTGCGATGAATATTTAATTTATTGTCAAAAGCATGACTAATTTTTTGGTGTTTTTTTTTTCAGTCTGATGTTGTTTTTCAAAATTGTTTTCATCAAAAAATAATGCTTTGAAATTGTAATCGTCACGCGGTATTTACAAAACCTCAAATTATTTATTATTCACCCAACTTGTATTTTCGTAACTAAAACATTTTTCGCGCTATTTATTTATCTCACACACGGTCTTTCAGCATACTTTTTTTTTTGCAAGATAAAATGCACTTCACAAAATAGTACAATTATATAATAATTTCCTTTCATCAACAATTAAATTGAATTTAAACAAAATAGCTTTCCAACTAATGTATTTCATAAAATACTTATTACATTTAAAATGACTAGTTCGCGAATTGGGTTCGATGGTCGTTAAAGGTTTAATAACAGAATTAACTTTGGTGTAACAATACATCAAAGAATCATTACAATGAACTCTTGATCAAATTTAGTGATTTACTAATTTACAAAAGCCCATGCATAAAGGAATATGTTTGGCTTTTTGGTTTAATTAATTTGTTGTTTATCATACGCACTTTCATGAAACTCAAAAAATACCAAACATAAAGTGCAAAAATGGAAAACTATTTTAGTTAATTACTTTAATCCTATTTCAGCACAGACACTTTCGCACATTCGTTTAATTTAATTAAAATCCGATCCAGTTCGAGTAATTTACTTGACAGTTCTGCACACTAATTGATATTTCTTAATGGTATAGCCGTCGAGTTTTATCTCATGGAGTTAAGATACTTTCAGACGAATACCAAAATCGAACGAACTTTATATTACATTTTTAATATAAATTAATAGATTCAGCTTTTTTACTATTGTTTGTAGTGTGACCCTTTTAGTATTCAGTAAACATCAAAAGAAATTGAATGAACAAAATAAAATTTTAATCTTGTCCTTTATGTAAGCTTATTAAAGATTTTCAATTTAATGAATATGTTGTTCATATTTTTCTTTTAATAAGCCCTACGCTATTTAAGGTGATATGTGGATCATGTTGTCTGTCTTTCACACAAAAATAGTTTGTATGTCATATTTTGTTTAATTTATTAAAATTGTTGTAAAAACACATAATTAATTACTACAAAAATATGCTTTAAAGATTTACGACAAACATTTTTGTTTAGATTATTTAAATTGGTGTAACTTTTTAAAACTGTAAATGACGGTAAATTTGTTATAGTTTCCAAAAGTTACGTCAATTCAACTAACCTACAACAAATTTCTTCTCGTGAAATCTTCGAAACCGTTTTTTAGCAATCAAACATGTGTTTTTCAAACATTTTCAAAACTAACAAAAATATTACATGAAAACTATTTTTTTGTGAAAGAGACAAACAGCACGAGTCACATATCACCTTAATTTAAATCTTTTTTGAGCAATAGAGCTTTGCTCGGTTATTAATACACAATTTCAATGTGTTTTTTATTGTAAATGTATAGTTATGCTTCGATGACAACAAAAATCAAATTAATTTCATGAACTTGAAAAATGAACCTGTATGTTAAATAATCCTAAATTGCCACATATTTGTTTAAAACATGTTTACGAATGTTATTTCATTGCAACTTTTGTTACTCCAATTAGTTATCAATTCACTTTAACGGTAATGGATGTTTTGTTTAAAATGCACGGTCACAAAAAGTACGTAACGTAAATTTGAAGTGAATTCTTTTTTGCAATACTAAATTATTTACAATTATTGAAAATTACATTTCCTAAACATTGTACTACTGTTGTCCAACGTAATATTTTTGTCATACTTTTATTAGATTATTAGATTATTACAATTTTTGTTAATCTATGCACAACTTTATTTTATATTTGAATGAAAAACATACTAAATGAATTTAAATGTACATCAAACGTCAATTGTTTATAATGAACTTATTATAGTTCCAATACTGGTGGATGTTTGTATTCATTTTTGGTCAATGGTGTAGCCTAAATTCCTTTTGAAGCGTCTCTCTGAATTAAAGAACCGCTACTCAAAAGTTTGCCTTCGTCGTAGAAATCGTTTCAGCGCATTAAAGACGATCAAAACGTAACGAGAAGAGCGCGAATAACATTACGGGAATGAAAGCGTTGGATCGTGACCGGAGTCACCGACTCACGTAAAGTTCGCGCGTAACTACAGTACCTCGTATCATTCGAATGTTTTTTATTTATTTTTTATTATACCCTGCATTTATTTATACTTTTATATCAGTGCATTTATTTTCGATTTACATTGTATTAAATCTGTCCATATGCAATCTCTTTTTATTTCGTATTTATTTAAACTATTTTTGCTGTATAAATTTTTCCGTTGACCTAACTTCTAGAATGACCATTACGTGCATCAAATATAATAGCAGTTCGATGTTTTAAAGTAACAAAATGTTAATGACATTTAAGTATTGTTATTTCTACCAACGGGTTTCTCTTACAAAATTAATAGCCCTTTGAAGAGTTAGTTAGCTTTACCAAATGATAGAAATTTGAATAATCATTTTTTATGTATACATTAAATTTATACTTTTTTTTATTTATATACAAAGAAGAAGGATTTATTTTGTAAATATTTTTCTGTTAAAATAGACAAATTAAAATTGCATTTAGTTTCATCACTTATGTCGTATACTTTGATTGTGCAGCACAAGTATTAAACTTTTATGAACATCAAAGCTCAATTTACCATAAGTTTAATAAAATTAATTGAACTAGTTTTTCAAAGTTAAATATTTGTATATTTACAGTTTGTTGTAAACCCTCATCATTCATTCAACCAAAATATAACAACAACTAATTAACTAAATAATTATTTTAACTATTACAAAGGATAAGTTTGCACAACGCTTATTTAGTATTTACGTTCTCTTTTTATTTTCTTTAAAGTATGTAATTAATAAACCTGATTAATGTGATACCAATTTTTAATTCAAACATAAAAGTTCATTATTGCATTTAAAATGCCAACTCTTGAACTCCCTTGTTACTAAATATTTTTGTAATATTACAATTATTACAGTACTTATTGTTAAATTTGAAATGAATTAAATGCACAATTTTCATGAAGTAAATAACAAAAAATACATTTTTTCAGTGAATCGGGAATAAAATTACAGCTTTTTTCAAATTAAATTGACGTTTGTCGAAGAAAAGATATCGATCTGACTGTCCGGTGAATTTTTAGACTCATACAACATTCAGCTATATCGATTTTCGGACGTGCTGATAGAAAACGCAGCAGATTTTTTTGTCAATTAATTATCGTATAACAAGATTTACAAAAATCGCTATACTCAAAGATGACGATTGTTTCTTTAGATATCAGCTTATAGAACTGTCAGATGAATTTCTGTATAAAGTCTTTTCATGTGAATGTTTAGATATAAAGAAATAAGATCTGCTGGTAAATTTATAGACTATTAAAATTTAATTTAAAAAATAAATCATACTAAAAAAAAGTGCACGATGACAGCGACGTCGAGGGTAGAACGAAAGAATAAAGGGCAAACGCCAATCGGTAAAGGACGAGAAGTACTGATAAACTAGCGGTAGGTCGGATGAGAACCGAGCCAGGAAGCAACTCCCTGGACGACAGAATTCGACGCGGATGTGAAGCAGAGGTCGAGCTAGGTGAACCGGATCGTGCACAACAGCAGAGCTCTTTTGAACCTTCGGAGCTCGGGCACGAAACAGTCAGTATGGTTGTCAGATGAATTAATCACAGCGGCGTGTTGGCTGCGCCAATGCCGGTTAATGAAAAGTCATTTTCTAAGTTATTAACTCGTTTATTAATTATACTTTGTTTTTGCAACTTCACCGCGTTGCGCTTAGGTTTTTTGGATCAACAAATCTTGCGATTCAATCAGCCTTTGCAATGAGCTTATATCTTCACTGTCAAGCTGAGACTATATCTGATGACCACCCTGGATGATAATAACGTTAACATTTTTCTTAACATGACACACAGTGTAATTTTATGTTTAAGTTTTTTCAACTTTTGTTTCAACGTTTATTATTACCTTTGTAAAAAAGTTACTATTTTAGCTTGAAAATTAGTTACTACAAAATAGTTACTCTGATTTCTGAATAATTTTCTTCACAAATCTCAATTTTCGTGGATATTTAAGTAGACAACGAAAGCAAGGATAATAGCATAATTGTATTTACCTTGTGTTAATTTATAATTCATAAAAGTGTCTAGAAAAGTTTTTCTTTTTTTTTAATTCTGTTGAACAATTCTGTTTAATTTTGCTTCCTATAAATTTAGACAATATAATCTATAAAGTTATTATAACTACTTCAGCGGAACAAATTTTAAATTAGTTTGTGATAAATGTGTAGTTAAGTTTACTATTCGTAGATTATAGTCACTTGAAAAATGACAATGTCATTTTTCATTAATTCAGATTGTCAGTGCATAATTAACAACAACAAAAAAGGAAACAAAGTTTTTAGCTAAATAAAAGTCCGCATCAACTAAGAACTTCAATATTTGTTTTTGTTATTTTTATTATTTCATACAGGAAATGTATTTATTATAAATAGTCTTAATAAGCTTTTTATTTTATTTTGAATTTACTCATTTCAATACGGCATAATAAGATCTCAAAATATTATATTCAATTAAATAATTAATAATGTATATCTTACTAAGTAGACTGTTGTTTGTTGAATGTTTATAATTTCAAGGCTAATTTTTTTTACTTCTGAATAAAATTCATTGTGGAATATTTTTGCAATTTATTGAAAGTTGCGGTGAATAAATTCATTATCTTATATTTTCAAGAGTTAAAAAATTATCGCATAACAGAACTTTAGTGACTTTAGTAATGCAATTAACGAACTTTTAGTTTAGAAATAGATTACATAGTACTTCAAAAAGCCGCTTTGATACCAGTTTCCCTTAAATTACAATTTACTAATTATAAATGAATCATGCAGAAAATATTTTATTACTATTATATGCATGATTGTGTAAGGCATACAAAATAATAAATCGGATATAACGAAAATATGATGAATAAAAGCAATGTAAATATTTATTCTGTATATTAAAAATCAAAATTTAAATTAACATTTAATTTTGAATATTGGTTTTTATGTTTTTTAACTGATATTATTCGTAATATAGATCATCTCAAATAAAAATTGCTGTTTCTCATATCAATTATTTTTGATTGAACTGAAATCAAATATTATTATATGAATAAATTTTTCAACAAAGTAGAATGGTTTTTACTTGAAATTGATGTATTTTGACCAACAATTTATATATATATATATATTTTAATCATAAAAATATTCTTTAAAATGTATTTTTAAGTGGCCACTATACATTTTAATTAATTGTTCTTATAATTAAATTGATATTGAAGATTCGGTAATGTGGAGTTATATCAATATATGTACATACATTTATATAATGTTTATACATTTGCATTGATTGGAACACAATACATCTAGAATTCTGGCACAGTAGTTTATTACACATTTATTTATAAATTAAAATTCTAAAATAATGTTAATATTTATAAATTAACTTAATTAATTAAAAGTTTTATTAATTTTTGATCATTCACTTGATGCTATGATTTATTATAATTTCTATAGAAAAAATTTATTTATTTGTTAAAAAAATGAATAACTTTTTATATAGATGTGCAATACTATCTATTATATATTTAATTTCAAAATGTATTTAACAAGTAATTTCGCAAATACATTATTTACTGATAGGTTAATATATTTACATAGAAAAGGAAACTGTTCAGTACTTCACATTGCATAACTGCATTGCAATACGTTTAAACAATTTTTCATTTCTTTTGACTGATGATTGATTTATGATCCTTTTCATAATCTTGACGAAATGTACATTTTTCTGATAATTAACTATTTGTTCTTTGATTTATTTTTCAAATTTGATTATTTTTATTAAATTAATATATTACCATGAAAATAGAAGCAAAATTTATTATTTTCACTTTTTAGTTTTTCATAATATTACAAACTCGCTCAATCTCGTTATTTATAATATATAATTAAATTTTCAACATTTAATACATTTTGATGGAATAATTTCAGTAAATGTATTATGCAAAAATGTATATTATTATTTTATATTAATTTTCCTGTTAAATTTGAACATAATAAATTTAACAGACTTTTTAATGAAAATTATAAAAAATTATTAATTTATCAGACAATATGATATTTTAAACTCGATAAATCTAATGATCTAAATTTTTAAATCTAAAGATCTAATCTTTTTAGCTAGTAGGCAAAAATTGAACTACTAATTAGGGTACTTGTAAAATTTGTTCTATATCCATTGTACAATTTAATTACAAAAGTAAATACATATTTTTTAAATTTCAACTAAATTGATTATTAGATCTGACATTAGTAGTAAAGCTATAAGAACATTGATGTGAAACTATCTTTATGAAAAATGACATACTTTTTTTCTTCAGTTTAATCAAACATTACTTCTTAATTAAATACAAGAAATTCATCATTAGCAATCTCTATTGTGTGCTCTGCACATTAAACAAATAAAACTAAAAATCACTACTTTCTCCGACAACAATTCACCGCACTTTATGATGTAAGTACTCGTCATAATTAAACTTGTCTATTATATTCTCTTGAATATAATTTTACCGATATTTACATAATATAGATATTATAAAGTATCTAATGCTGTTTTCGAAACCGTTATCTTGCTAACTAAAACCAATAAGTTAACTCTAAGCAATTTCTCTTGTATCAATTTTCTATTGTTAGATAATGAGTAGCCTCAAAAAATATTACTTTTCTAATTGTTGAATTTTTATAGCAAACGTATTTTATAACTAATAGTATTTATTTTTCCGGAATAAAATATAATATAACTGTAATCAGAAAATTTGTTTCAATTATG
>JABFPM010004960.1:0-11895 GCA_022817325.1 Idris sp. 1 HC-2018 | reverse complement strand
AGATTACATTTTAAGTTGATATGTGATTGCAAATAAAAGTCTAATTATCTATGAAATTTAGAATTTATTTTTTTTAATTTTACCTTTAACTTTTTTTACATTGCAATTTAAACATTGCACCTTGTTAGATATTAGGAGAAAAAGCCTACTAGAGTATAAAAAAATCATAAAAACATATTATTTATGAATTAAAAAAAATTTTTTTTGTCGATGCCAAAGTTGAAGGTTCGTGAGACATGCCCATATAAATTTGCAAAAAAGCATGATTTTAAACCTGTTTCTGACGTTCGCATACAAATGTATGGATTTCCAAAAAACTATAAACTCTATCAAAATTCGGTATTACAAATTTATTCTTTATAAAATTTCAAACATTTTGCTATAGATTAGAAGAAAATCGGATGAAAATTGGTGTACCTTTAACTTTTTGAAAATACTCCAAATTAAATTTGTTATTAACAAAAAAATAAATTTAAATATTTTTTTTGACAAAACAATTCAACTCACGTTTTCTACTCATAAATAAGTATATGTAAACAAAATTTCATTAAAATCAGTTGAACGATACACATTTCAGCCAAATCATTCAATTCTCGCCCAATCAAAGAAAATGCAAAGAAACGATTCGCCCAAAATTAGCTCAAATTGTACTTAAAAAATCCAAGGTTTTTGTATTTGGCTGAAACTTATTTGCAGTTTTTGCAAAATACTAAAAATTAAAAGGTTCAAAAAGAATAGAAATTATGTATAAAAATAAAAAAACGGATTTTCACTATTTTTTTTTTTTAAGTTATTTTATATATTTTATATTTTTTAAACAAATTTGATTTTACAAAAAATAGTGAGTTTAGTTAAGAAACCTATATTTTATAAATAAAAAAACGTTTATTTATTTAACTGTAATATCGCCAGAAATTTTAAGAATGTAGGCATTTAAATTGACCAATTATTGGTCAATTAACCTCACAAATTATTGCGCGCTCATTAGGCGAGAATTGTGACGCAGCTGGCAGCAAATATTGGGCAATTATCTGGATCAGGATGTGTTTATGGGGATTAACTAGCATCACGTCATTAAATTATTAGAACCCCAAAAGTCGAAAGAATACAATTTATTGTAACCAAAAATTAAAACTAAGTACAACGTTTATAACAAGAAAAATTAGAATTTTGAAAAATAACAGTTTGTTTAATGAGATTGCGTTAGTGGCACAGCCAACATAACCTTGTCACAACAAATCGAGTTGGCAAATTCTGAATCGGCACAGCCAATCAAAAGTAACAGGTTCCCCATAATAACTGACGAGGGTTGTCCTCACAGCCCTGAGAATACCTGTAAATTCGTTGTAAATCTTAACTGTTCGTGATGTTTGACCATAGATTTATTTTTGACGACATATTATATGAGATTGCATTCAAACCACTTGACTTGAAAATGACCTCGTAGAGAGCGTCGAAATGTCACATTGTCACAATAAAATGATTTTCTAATCAAATTCTTGTTTGAATGACGAAAAATCTCAAAGAATTTATCCCTATTGGTCAAAAATCAAGATTTATTTGATATTACTTTAACACCTGTAAAGAAATCGCTGAAAATGAAAAAGTTCGAAAATTAATTCGAAAAGAATTTCTCATGGCAATAAAAAAATAAAGAAATATCGAACCTAATTGCAAGGTTTATAAAAAGAAAAAAGAGAATTTATTTATATGCTTTATTGAATTCAATTATATAATTGTAACGTATTTTTATGAAATGTTTATTAATTTGTTTTATTTATTTACGAGGTTTTATTATCAGTTATATTAGTTATGCATGGGAGTTTGTTTAAGATATGTACATGCTTCAAATAGAATGCAAGATTCGGTTTTACAAAAGGTCCCTTATTGCCGTGGGCTTACGGCCAAAAGTTTTCTCATTACCAAAAGCTGTTCAAAGTTTACGTTTTGTGTTGTGCCACAATTTTTGTGAATAAACAAATAAAATTACACAACTGCAATCATTTCATAAATGTCCGGAATTCAACTTGTGTTCATATCAGGTGAACTGAATATTAACATAATTCTCCGACATAAAGTTTATGCATTTACAGTAATGAGTAAAAGTTTATCTTTTTTAAACAATAAGCTGAAAATGTTTCAATATTAATTGAGTTGCTTTTAAAATGAACTCTTTTTTTTAAAATAAAAAGAAAAATTGTTTTAAATTTTTTTTTTAAATTGCCAATTACATCAGAGATTCCACAGCATCTTTTAGCAAAACACGTGCCACTTGATTTTGCCAGACGCTTTAATCACGGTAAAAAAAAAGGTGCAAAAGACTACGTTTTCCAGCAGGAGCAAAAGTTATTTCTTCAAAGTTTAGATTAACTTGCTCCGGCATAATGTGACAAGGGCTGAGCAATTGGACAAGTTTGAGTAAAAACTAAAAGTTAAAAATAATGTGACTAGAGAATGTGGAAAAATCTAATAAAAAGCTGAAAGAAAAATTTCATAAAAATTGTATACATACACTGCCCGGCGAAAGTTTTCGGCCATCTGCTTGGAGTTCATTGGTGAACATAAATGTGAATATCTTTTGCAAATATCATTAAAATTGTATGACAAATTTGACAGCTTACAGTTGAAATGCATATCTTTTAGAAAATCATAAGCAAACACAACATTTTTGAACCCCCACTCCTCGTCGAAAAAAGTCTACTTTTTCAAAATAATAAGTCACGTTCATTTCCATCACAAATCAGAGAGTTACAAAGGATACGTAAAAACGAATTACATTGTCATCAAATATGGCTCTTTATCTTTTATTTAAAAAAAGATTTCAACCAAATATCTCAAGCTTTGACAAAGTTATGGCATTTTGAAAAAAAATTGTTTTCAGCTGTATACAAGCCAAATGTTATTTCAATAATCTATGTTTATAATTATAAACAATTAATTGTTTAAATTATTTTACATAATTAGTATTACTATTAATTAAAACCTGGATTTAAGGTTTGTAGCTACATAGCATCATTTGGCTTGTAAAGAGCTGAAAACAAAAATATTTCAAAATGCCATAACTTTGTCAAAACTTGAGATATTTAGATGTAATTTTTTAAAAATAAAATATAAAGAGCCATATTTGATGACAATGTAATTCGTTTTTACGTATTCTTTGTAACTCTGATTTGCGATGGAAACGAACGTGACCTATTATTTTGACAAAGTAGACTTTTTTCGTCGAGGGGTGGGGGTTCAAAAATGTTGTATTTGCTTATGATTTTGTAAAAGATATGCATTTCAACTGTAAGCTGTCAACTTTTCATGCAATTTCAATGATATTTGCAAATGATATTTACATTTATGTTTACCAATGATCTCTAAGTAGGTGGCCGAAAACTTTCGCCGGGCAGTGTATGTATTATAGAAAAAAGAATTCTCTAATATCCTGACTGGGCAAAAGTGCGATTTAGAATGGCGCAAAATAATGCAAAAAGCAGTACAGAAATATGAGAAAGAGGAATAAAGTGAGACAACTGGACGAGACAAGGATGCTCGAGGGAAATCGGACGAGGGAGAAGTTGTGTAGCAGTGATACGTTTCTCTTTATTACGGCTGAAAATCCACTTTGTTTCGAGCAATGTCCCGAGGGGAAGTGTGCGACAGAGACAGAAAAAAGAGCGCACCAAGAAAAAGCAAGTGAAATGAAATAAATAAACGCCGTGAAACAAAGTCCGAGTATAGTTTAGCACAAAAGAAAACTCTTCTCCAACAAAAAATAGAAAAAGAACACAAAAAAAAGGAAATTGTGTTAAAAGCAAAGCACCTAGTTTAATTAATCTCATGTTATTTAGGAATTACCATAGTTTGTACTTAGCAGACTGATGTTAGATTGCAAAATTAATGCGCAAACCGTTTTAAGCTCTTATTGCTTGTGAGAGGGAAGATCCACACAATGAGAGAAACGTCTAAATGCACACGCTTTCGTTCGATACAGCTAAACTTTGGGACATGGAAATTGTCGTTAAGAAATGCGATTCGTCGGCAACACAATTTTGAATAGTACTGCAAACTTGATGACGTAACTGGCTTCTTTATGGGAGATCCATGCAAAATGCATTGTACAGATGTTACAACGGATTTCCGTATTACTTTAAGAGAAACGTCAAACCTACGCCTGTTTCACAGTTATATATATATATATATATATATATATAACGCGCTTAATAAAGTTAAAAGGGATTAGCAAAGTTTCGCAATGCAAATTAGAGTTAGAAAATTGTATCATTTCGTTTCAATGATTTAATAAAATATTAAGCGAAATATTTTTACTTTGAGTGGAAGGGTAATTGTTTTCTTGTTTACTTTTTTTCACCTCCTGACAGGAAAATGTATCTTGACACGGGTCCCTGCTCAGAAAAGCTCACTTAGCTTATATCCTTTGATTATTAGATAACCGGATAATGGAGCCATTAAAGTGTCTAACATATTGAAAGGCAAAATATTTCTGACAGGGAGTAAAGGAAAAAAACAACTTTTGTAAAATAAACCTTTTTATTATTACAATGAAGCAAAATTATTGGAACTTATAACGTTTGAAAAGGAGAAAAGAAACTGAGATGCTTGTTGTAAAATAAATGTTTTATTATTAGAATCAAGTACAGTTATTGGAATTTTCTGTTATTGAATGGGGAAAATGTCATGAAAAATAAAAAGTCAACCGGAATTGGTATTTGTAAATCCTTTAATATAATGAATACAATTATCAAAGCATAAACTATGTTGTGTTTACAAAATACGTATAACTGATAAACTGTTTAACTATTGTTTCAGATAGTTGATGTATCTTATCGGTCTAATGCATCTTTACAAAGCACTGCCCTTATCATTACATGCTCGGTGGTTCTTCTGCTGATGGCCACAATTGTATCAGTGACATTTTGGAAGTAAGTTTTGTGCATAACATTGCTATAACATACAGACAATAATAATTTTTGTTATATTTATATTTCAACAGGGAGTATAGTTTAATTAAATGTTGAAGCAAAGTAAAATTAGACCGAGCTACAATTAAGAGTTAACTGGAAACGCGAGATTTTCTGTCCGGTGCAAAATTAATTTCGTTGCACAAAGTGCAAGATCAGCTTTTAATGTTGCTGATATTGCATCAGTATCTCGCGACGGTGCACGTGAATGTTAGCAGCCTGCGGTCGACCGGATTATCTCAATCCCTACATACTTTGCACTTTTGTCTCTGAAACAACGGTCATTAAGACTGCGACAAAAATGATTAAATTTCTTTTTCTTGTAATCTGGGGTTCCTTTTTTTTCTTCTTCTTGTAATTTCTTTGTCTTGTAATATCTGAAAATAAAACCTTTTATTTGTAAAGAAAAAAAAGATAAAACTTTTATTGAAAAAACAAAAAAAAACACACAAAAAAAAAAGAAAATCCTGCTTTTATTCAAAGAAAGAAAACTTTGTTATTAAAATTAAGATAATAAAATTAACTTAAGAAAGTATATAAGACAGAATGAAAAGGGGCAGAATTTATATAACTTGAAGTCTCTGGATAAATATTTATTTGACGTTGGATATAAGAGCAGTTCGAGAAGGAATATAGTAGTTGGGAGGAATATTATTGGTTCGATAATGGAAAGTGGAATGTATATACCTATATACGTAGCTATGTATATACGAAAGCAATATGGTGCTCGGGGTTGCGACTCATTTTCCTGGAGTGCCTTGTTATCTCGGCACCAATACCAATGACTGAATTCGGCAACCTGAGAGATTTGATGTCAGCCTGCGGATAATTCAAGCTGCAGTGACATCAATGGCTTGTAATTGGCGATGACAGCTCGTCAGTCATGCCGCGTTTAGTCGTACTACCGCCAAATCCATGCTCCGATTATCGTTTCTCTTTACTTTTCAACTGTTCTTCTGTTCTCTCAAAACAATTCACTTTTCTTTCTCTACAAAAATATCAAAAAATGTGTCTCCGCACAAAAGATAATAATTAATGGTAATTGATTAAATCTTTCATTAGAGAATAATATTTTTACAAAATGTTTGCTCTATAAACATTTTAAGTAATCTGAAGGTCATCTTTGTTTATATTTTGTATAACTTAAAATTTTGTTTACCTTTTTTTTATTTCTGTATATGCTTAAAATGTAAAACATTTTAAGAAGCATTATATTTTGATTGAGATTAATCAGTGGAAATTTTTACCTTTGTACTGTAACGAGATAAAATTTAACCACTAAACCAAAAGTTTAACCTCATTCTTAAGTAAGGACTCTTAAGTCCAGTTTCAAAGTTTTTACTATTACCAATGGAGTTTACAAATAATTCTGCTAAACACCAGTCTTTATCAAAACGAATTAAAACAAAACCATCAAAAGGTCACCTGATGTTAATATTTTATTCAGTCAAAATGTACAGCTTTAAATACAATCTTGATACCAACATTACATTAAAAAAATATCATTTCAGAACTTTCGTACCAGTTAAAACCAAATCATTTCAGAGAATACGCGAACAATATAATTCAAAGAACAAAATAAATAATATATAAACATTATTATTAACTCAATAATAACAAAAACAACTTAATTTGTTGTCATTTGATTCTTCGTAAAATTCAAACCTAACGATTTTTTTTGAATCTCCACAAATTGAGCCTGATAAGCACCAATGTATTTCTATGTAACAATCAACCGATTAAATCGCTATTTATAATTCCAAAAACAAAATAAACAATAGATAAACATTATTATTGTGGATTTTGTATATATATATATATATTTATGACGAAAAAGACACGAGTTTCGGGAAAGCAGGGTTGCCACATTTTGGCCGTAAATTTGGTTTCTCGATGATTCGAAAAAGCCAAGTCAGTTGGAGCACAAGCAGCTGTCCCGACACGTCTTTCGTGCACACAGTATTTTGTGTAATTTATTAATTATATTAACTTGTGGACAAGAATAGTTTTATATCCTAATAAAGTAAAGTGTTCGAATATATTATTTTATTAATTAACAACCTACACAAAGCCCACATTATTAAGTCAATAACAGCAAAAACAACTTAATTTGTTGTCCTTTGATTCTTCATAAAATTCAAACCTAACGGTTTTTTGTGAATCTCCAACAATTGAGCCTGACAAGCACCAATGTATTTCCATGTAACAATCAACCGATTAGATCGCTATTTGTACGAAACGTTTGAACAATATAATCAGTCTGTTTGTATGGCCTTGATTGTACTTAAGTTAGTTCCTTGGACTCGCTGACTGTATTTGACTTTGAAACATGAAATGCAGATACCAGATAAACATAAACTAACGAACAAATAGCAATTGTGTACTCAGCTCTGCTATCAATAATAATTGCTATCATTATGATATTCTTTTTTGTCTTCGTTCATCCCCAAAACAAAATAAATTGTCCTCTTTTCTTATTGTGTTTTCTTTTTTTGTTTTCTTTTGCAGGCACAAAAGAAAAGTGCAAAACTTATTACCATGCAAGGGAGCAAACGGCATGACCACAACAGACACCACAGCGGCTGACAACCCTCTCAATAAGAGAGCTCAAGGGACTGTAATTTTGTACAAAAGCCAAGCCGACTCATTGTCCTATTCGCATTTACACAATCATCATTACGTGAATCAGCCTGCACAGCTAACAACAGAGGTACGCGCCACAAGCCATCGTCAAGGAAATTATCATCCGCATTCGACGACATTGTCTCACGACAAATTGATGCAGGACAATTTTGATTACATTGATTATCGGGATCCGCGATCCATTTTAAAAACTTTCAAAAGCGAACCGTCTCGAGCGATTTTGGGCGGCTATCGCACCCCCAAATCAATTTCCAATTTGTTGATGCAGAAAAGCGAGCCCGTACCGGTGCATAGTCAATTTTTATTAAGAAATAGTAATCAAAGTCAAATTAATTTTATTGACTTGCAGCCGCAAGTGTCGAACTCGAAAATAAAGACAAATGGCGTGGAAAAAAGTATGGCGACCGAGCAAATGTGTCCGCTCTGCATGATCAAAAATATTCAGCATCTGGTTGAGAAACCCGAATACGTGTCGTTTGAATTTCCAAACTTGTGATACTTTGCAGCATTTTTGTTTGTTAATTGGTACATTAGCAAGTACTAAAAAGAATCCATTTAGTCGGTAAACGTGTAATTGTAGAAGAATATAAAAAAATATCAAAATCTACATCAGTGTAAGCCAAACAATTTCTTCTTTTTTTTTTTAAATCGAATTTGCAAAGCGAGCTTATTTTATTTTTTATATCATCAAAATTAGGACACGATTTTTGAAATAAAAAAAGAAAGTGTTTGGCAGCGATCATTTATGTATAAACAGAAAAGGGACAAAATGTTTCTAAGACGGAGCAGTGATATTAATTCACTCTGTAATTAAATAAGAAAAATAAAGACTGAAATTATCAGAGTTTGTTTGCTTAATTTAACCCCACCTTGTAATCAAGTATGAATAACGGTAATTTACAAAAGAGCGTTTTTTCCACATTTTTTTCCGTCTTCAGTAACTTTGGCCTATTATTTAAATCAAAGTGACCCACTAAATGGATATATTTTAGTATTTTTTAATTTCACCTTTTTATCTTTATATGATAAAATAAAGTTTTCATTTTTTTTTTTTTAAATAAAGTTATTTTACTTTTATGTAAATCTGTATTAATTTTTTGTTTTTACTCCAGACAGAGATTCAGGGTGTTTTCATGTGCAATTCAAGTCCCAACATTTACGCGTCTCCAGACGTTTATGATCCTGCGTATCAAGATTTAATGGAAAATAAAAAAGAACGCGAATTGAATGCGAAAAATCGCTTCTACCAAGATCGCTTTTCAAGACGACCAATTAGCGGTGAGGAACTATCGATCGACCAAACTGCGGCGAAGAAAATGTTGACCGCTCCAAAATCGGTATGGCAAAGTTCAACAACTGATGACCGACTTTTAAGGGAACGTCGGACAAGAGTTCCACGAAGTTTAGATGGGCTCCGCAAAGACAAGCACCACGACGTCGGTGAATTTCACGAGGGAAAATTACTTGAAACCTTACTCAGACTTTACCCCAGTGTTGCAGGTAAGCTGAAAAAAAAAAATAAAGTAAAGAAAAAAAGTATCAGCCAAATTTGATTTGTATAACTAATGAAATTAAACTTTTTCAGGCATCACTTGTTTGCAACCACCGGAAAACCAGCGAAGAATTTTTCCCCCCTCCGCCGAGCCGGATCCAAGCAGTTTGTACGAAAGTGTCGAGCTGGATCAAAGAAATGAATACAAAAATGATCAAATTAAAAAGGATTATTTATACAAAAGGGATCAAAATATGCAGCAAAATATCAGAAGTCCCAGATACAGTCAGGAGTACTGTGAATTTAATAACCGCGAGAGCGAGCTGATTTATTCGCAGAAAAGTAAATACCGAGACAGGCCAGGCAGATTTGAGGAGCAAAATTATGAGCATTACGAGATGTCTCGGTACAAGTTGTACCAGGTCCCGGCTGAGAGCACTTTTGGAAGTGACAGCGGGTACAGTCAGCACACGTCGAGTTCGGCTGAAAATTCTGTTATTAGTGAAAATAAAGTATTAGGGAAGCGAAAGGATAACAAAAATTTACATCGATCAATAGAGTATATGGTTTACTGATTTCTTTGTTAGGCAATACTTCGTCAACATCGAACATTTTCAAAAATCTTTTAGCGATAGCGGGTCCTGGTTTTTAATATGTTTATTTGTTCTAGCTATTTTATATTTTATGATAATTATTAATAAATTCAACGAAAAATCAAATTTACGTTTACTTTTCTTTTCTTTACCTCATACATTTTTATTATAACATTTAAAGGCTTTCAATTTAAGGTAATATATCAGTCGATTTGAATTCAATAAGTGCGAGAGAGACAGAGCTATCGGAGTTTTCATAAGAGTGAGAAAGATAGCATGGGAAACGATTGACATATCACCTTAAGCCTCATACGAGAACCTCCAGACATCCTTTGATTTTTCAAACTGATTATTATAAAAACAATTTTGCTTTCTACAATACTATTCCTCGTATTACTAGATACAATATTATCTTCGAGAGATGACTTCAATTTATCATTTTATACATTCAAATCACTAGTCCATTAGTCGTTTGATTTGACATATTTTACATCATCTATTTTTGTAATTATTAATATGTACAACGTTTGATGTAAAATTTCAATTTTAATTTTTACTTGTAATAATTTCTTCTGATTTGAAAAATGGGTGCATACCCGTACATTGGCACTAAATAAATAAATAAATGAACATTTAAAAGGCTGTATACAAAGTATTACGAAAATTGTAAATAATCATTTTTTTATTAACGTACATGTCATCAATTGTATTTACATAGGAGACAAGCAATTTAAACAAAAATGCAAAATTCTTATGAACTATATGTTTTTTTGAATGCGCTTAATTCGGAGATCACAATTTATCAACATCTAAATCTAGGGCACTTTGTACCTTTTTTTATTTATCTTGTATAACTTTTTCATCTTGTTTTATATTTACATAAATTTTTTTTATAATTCTATTTATTTTAAGAAGATATTTCACATAGTAACGCTATTTTACATTACATTTTAACGATATTAATATTTACTTTGTGTTATAAAACTGTGTACAAAAGACTTTTTTTATACAAATTCGTAGCGGTACAGTCGTATATAGAATTTTATTTGAAAAATAAAAATCTATCTTTTAATAATAGGTATAAAAAAAATCTTAATAATTATTTATACAATTTATTTACATTGATAAAGGTTTTTTTTTTTCAACAAGTGTATTTATATAAAACTACAGATGAAATGAAGGATTTTTTACAAAATTAATAGAAATAGATTAACATAAATTGAAATATTTACGAAAAATTAAAAAAGTAAAATCTTAAACAATTTTTAATTTTTCATTAATGATTTAGAAAAATTTCAAAAGTATGAAATCTATTTCTGAAGCTGCATGGAAATGTTTTTTTTTTTTATTATTATTTCTGACTTTATTTTCACCTTAAATATACAATATTTTATATGCAAGTTTACATAAATAATAAATATTCTTTATTAAATATTTTATCAAAAACATTTGTACAGAATCAAATTAAATATTTAAATATTATGAATATTCAAACAGGAAATCCAATTAAAAAAAAAACTTCAATTTTAAATGCTGCAGTTTACTGTTTATTCTATCACAGAAAATAAAATGTTTTAATAAAAACTCAATAATTTAAAACTAAATCTAAAAAGAAATATTAATTGGAACGTTCGATTTAAATATAAAACCATGCAGTTTATAAATTAAATTAAAGCAATGAGACTATTTATCATAAAAGTGGAATTCAATTTTAATTTTTTTTTTTCTATCAAATTCATAAAAATAAAAAGTTTGACTAATTCAATAATTTATGCACCAAAAACTTGGAATAAACTTGCATGTAAATAAATTGCTTTTACATTAAAAGTTTTGAAAATTGCACAAAGAAAAGTCTAGCGAACTCGCGAACTTGATAATATGAAAATAAGTCTAACATAGATAAAATATTTTGGGATAATTAAATTTGTTCAAGGTGATCCTTCAAGCTCGCTTATTTACAAATATAAATATATTTTACAAACAGTTTTCAATTTAATATTCTTCAACTGATATGTGCTGAACAATTTTTATTTTGTTACTCTAAATAATAATCAACATTTATTTATCAAAAAAAAGCAGTTCCTTCAGCATCTGCAAGTTTTTCTCTCGGACTGGATGTGGAGGTTGAAGAATCACCTTAAATAAAAGCAAAAAAAAAAAAAATAAAATAAAATAAAAAAAAATAAAAAAAAATAAATTC
>JABFPM010004959.1:0-11896 GCA_022817325.1 Idris sp. 1 HC-2018 | reverse complement strand
AAATTGATTGAAATTTTAAATGAATATTAAACATATTATCTTACAAATTTTTCAATAAATATTTAAAAAATAAACGATAATTTAGTATATTTAATAATTGTTTAATGTAATTTCAAAAAACTAAATACAAAATCTTTTAAATAAATTCAAATTAAAAATCAGCTAAAAACAATTAATTAATTAGGAAATTTTTAAATATTTGAATACATTTTGGTATTAAAAAGAACAAAAAGCATAAATAATTTAATACGATTCATATTTATAAATAATATTTTATTATCCGAATTTTCCAAATGTTCCGAACGATAGACAGTATCGGCAAGAAATGAATGCGAAAACAGACGACTTAATTAAGTAGGGGTCAACTTATCTCACTGCTCCCATCTAATTATCAACGCTCAGCGAATGGGACGCGCTTTCTTTAGTTAGAGAAAAGCTTGTTTCTCCAACTCTTAAAAATGGGGGAAATGGGCATTTTTACCGCATGTGTAAGAGAAATATTTATTATCAACAGTTCTTTAATTTTTAAAGCTATATAAATTTAAATTATATAAATTTTCAAATTAACTTGGTATAAATAAATCGCATTTTTAAATAAAAAATTATCACATTTGTTGTAAATATAACATTTGATGATGATTTTCAAAATCATAAAAAAAAATTCTTCTCTAAAATTTATTGAATTGCGCAGAGCTTGAAAAGCATGACCAAATGAAGTTGCATCTAAATATATAAGTGTACGAAAAAAGGATAATGTGGAAGGATAAAATGGCATGTGAAACAAAGTGAAGGAATCCGTTCTGTCATTCGACTATACATAAATGACTTGAACAGTTTGCCAAAAAAGTTCAAAGAGCGCCTCGTAATTCGAGGTCTGCTTTGCGGAGACGTTTGTTTAATTAGCTTGAGAACGCCAAATTTCAGAGAAGAGACGTCCGTTCGTGAGATTCGAAACCATCTGAACGTCGTAATAGGCTCGCGCCTACAAATGGATTTCAAGATTTATGCTAACACGGAGCATTTGTTCAACGATGCAGGTTACGTATTTCGCGTGTCTAAACACAAATACGCAAGACTGTCTGCCCGCGCCCTCAGTGTCAAATTTTTGGTCTCCGGCCACTGCTCTGAGTGAAACTTAATTGAAAACACGGATCACTAAGCCTTTACAATTGCAGTCCAAGTTGTTAGTATGTTCAGAAAAAAAAATTAGCTTAATTTTTCTCAAAAATTTTGTTGGCCAAACATTAATGTAATTTTCAAGGCAAATTTGTTATCCGCATTGTCCTGTGCGAGCAAAACAAAATTATCATAAATTTAATGCGATTTAAAGGAAAAACACAATTATTATTTATATCGCAAAACAAAAGCCTTGCGTAAGCTCTTTATGATATTCAAACAATATTTTGTAAAATTTAACAGACTTTGATGTGTTGTTGTTCATTTTGTTTTTTTAATTTATTTTTCTTTTTTTTAATATTGTATAGAATCGTTGTGCAATAGATTCCGTTGAATTTATAACATTGCTCATCTTTTTTGCAAGACTTTAATAACGTGAATGTAAATTGATGGCGTAAATTACTTTTCTTTTTTGCATTGTCATTGTAAAAAGTTTTTGAGATCAAAAATGAGAACGAGAAAATGAGACTGAAGGGCATTTTAGGAGCATTAGCTGGGAAATTGTGGCCGGAGAAACACGAGATTAATTCGCGATGAAAGATAACGAAAAACAATCCTTAGACACCCCTCAGAGTTTTATTGCACAATTCGATTGTGTCGCGCTTTTGTAATAAATGTATTTTCTGTTACGCGTGTCTCGCTTACCACCCTTGCATACTGTAAAATATATCTATTGTTATTCTTGCAATTAGTCATTCGACAAGCAGCACGTCGTAAAGAAGAGCAATCTATGTTAACGATCCGCTCGGGTGACGTTATTTTCGGCTGTCCTTCTCTACGTTGAATGGCAGAGGGTTAGCTGCGAGAAGCAGGAAATACAAATGAGCACCAGAGATCTTCTACTAAAAAATACGACCATCATTTATCTCATTGGTGTATATATATATATATCTATACATGTATACGAATATATATATATATATATAACAAATCAAGAATGAGTGGAAACTAAAGCAAATGAATACATTTGTTATCATGCTTATACTGCATTTTATTATTTTCATATTTAATTTATAGCTATGTGACAGGAAGTAATTAAAACAGAAATACAATCATATATAGAAAACATCTATAGATAACTGAATTATATAAATATATTTTAAGATTTAGAGATACAAATTTGTATTTTCTATAATTAAGAAAAATATTTTTTGCATATATATATAATTTTTTGATTTTATTATATAAATGCCACAATTTAAAAAGTCAGAGTGCAAGTATGTCACGTCAAAGTTATATAAAACACTCAATGACAATAATTCATGACGATCAAAGCGCCAAATCTTAAGGTCGTATTGTATTTTGATATATTTTGTTATACACTTGAATGATTTGGTGTCGAAATAAATAGCCAGTGAGTCGAAATAATTCACTTTACGTGTACGTTTGGTAATGTTATTTATTGGCAATCGATGGAGATGACTTCGTTAATTTGTACTGCACCGGTATCTTTAGATCGGGGACGGGTCTTTCCAAAAAGGTGATCGCGACAATTTGGCCAACGATACCCGGAAGATACGAGACATGCAAAGATACGACTGTGATCTGCTCCAATTTATCACTAATGTGCGACGCCCACCACGAAGGAGAAAGAGAGAAAGAAAGAGATCGAGACGACGAACGGTGGATTTCTTTCCCTGTCTTGTTTAAACGAGCTATCTGTCCGGAAAGTCAAAAATAGCGACGTTTCAGTCGGTCTAATTCACCCGCTTGAGTCCAACCACGGTCGCTACCTGTCAATCGTTTAATTAAAAGGCCTGACAACATTGCATTGCGCCAGAGCGAGCTCATCGCGATAAGCAATTTTGGCAGCCAGCGTGGCGATATTCGCGGCGAAAGCGATATATTTTGGCACAGCAAACTTTTTCGTTTGAAAACAAAAAATTGCATTAAATTTATACATACATATATATATATATTTCTATGTGGAACAATATTTTTGTTTTGTCATTTTCATCGGTTCGACAAATGCGCTGAAAATAACGCGCCACGTAGCGTGAAATTAGCTCGGCAAAATATTTATGCTTTGCTTATATACTGTACGACAATGCTCGCGCCGATCACAATGCCACGTCGAGGCGGTGCAACTTCAGCGAGGAAAATTAAATGCATACATTAAGTGTGAAGTATACATAAGTAATGCCACACAGCGTACACAGTGGCGAGCATCTGCTTCGGGCACGAATCAGCCTTTACCACCTATACAACTGCGAGACACATTCCAGGAATAGGCTGTCAAGAGCGGTGCCAATGCAGCCACTAACCTATAATTTATTTCACGTATCGTTTGACGTGATGCATTCGATCCAATAATAATCTGGCGGCAGAGCACCCAGAAATTCATAACGCTCTGTGCCTGCATGAACGCGCGATTCGATTTAGACGATTAAGTGTCTTCGCGCACGCCGCACTCTCCTCTCGGGGAGAGAATTCATACAAAACTTTATTTAACGCTCCTGTGACTTCAACAACGCGTTAAACAAATGTTGCATGTTGTTTACATAAAAGCCTTAGTATCGAAAAACTTGTAGGTCATCATTTCTCATGCCTCCTGTATATGCAAATCAGCTATAATTAACAGTACTAAAGCTGCATAAACTTTATCTTACAAGTTTAATTAGAAAAAAAGTGCACTATAAAGTGTGCTTTGCATTGATTTTATCTGTTATATTATTATTTATACAAACCATCGAAATGTATTTGTGATTATTTCTTTATATATATATATAAATATATAAATTGAGAAAAAAAGTTGAATTATATTTAATTGCATTGTGATTTAATGATATGCTACTACGTGTATTAATTTAGATTCACAACGAAATTGGGTTAATTTGATTCTGATTAAATTTATTCAGATCAAAGTAATTTTGGATTAAATTTCAATCTCTGATATTGGTAACAACTTAAAAGTTTAATCTTTGTAGATATATATATTTAAAATTATTAACATTTAAAAAAAAATATTCTGTCATCATAAAAATTTTATTTAAAAAAATTGTATTTCTATAAAGCAGACAAATAAAAGATTTAAAGATATATACTTTGATTCAAATATGAAATACATAAAAATAGATAAGCTACGTCTCTGCAGAAAACAATGCTTACAACTAAAATGCATCAGTGAGTTTTTAATTAGCTTCTTACGAAAAAATCAATATCAGTTATCTTTGGCGTAAGGATAAAACCCAAGTATAATCACAGCAGATGCATCATGCTTCTTGCTTTGAACGCGCGCGAGTTTTGGCACGACAAAGGCTACTCATATCTCGAGTAAAAATCTCCAACCCTGACGTCCGAAAACTCGATGCATGTGCCTCCAGTTAAGCTCTTGTACAAGTCACGCTTCGTATGTATTGGTCATATATTCCTTCACCTTGTCTTATTTTGAATGCCGCCCCCGTTGTGGCTGGTCGTATTATGTCTACGATGGATCATGTCGTGAACTGCAAACGCGGAACATAAGGAGAACCCTCCCTTCATGAGAAAGCAATGCTAAACTTGTTTGTCTTGGTAATTGTAGTACATTGCATTCTGGACGTTAAACGGAACAAGAGGAAAGTTTGGATGACTTGAAAAAAAGGCTAGCATTCAAAAAGGATTTCAACTTTAAAGGTTCTGAGAATAATTCTCGAAATACAACATTATCTATTGTTATGAAAATGACAGTTACAAAGTGTGGTCATTTACAAGTGCATTAATAGAAAAGATTTTGTTTGTAGACATAACTAACAAAATATTTAGAGATAATATTATCTATTCAAAGGAATAGATTTGAAAGTTGAATCTTGTAATTAAATTCGACTGAATGACTTCTCTATTAATAAATTGAAGGTCGGGTTAATAAAGACAAAAAATGTCAGTCACATTGATCCAATTTCCTGTCGCAAACTGTACCCGAAATACTGAGGCCTTTGTGCTCGAAGCCGGCGCAACGTCTCCTTAAGAAGTGTAAAGCATTTAACTTCGGCTATTCCTGGAGACCCCGCACAGGTTAGCTGGCTCTAACGACCCCTGGCGAAAAGACGAATCGGTTCTGTAAATAAAATGACTTGGTTATTCATCGACGCATTTGTACCCGTCCGGACGGTCCGATATATATTTCTTTAAGCGAAGCTCCGCCGATCTTTCTTTGTGTGCCATTATAGAAGAAGATGGCCCGCGACGCGCTTAATTGCCGTCGGTTTCAAATAATGAGACAAACACATCTCAGATTCTTCAACGAATGCTGATTTAACGCGTAACCGATTACCCCGTCTAAATTATCCGGCTAAGTAAAACGCAGAAACCTATATTTCAAGACAATCCGAATTTCACTTTGCGTACGTCAAAGTTCGCAAAACTGTATATCGTTTGTCAACGATACGTGGCACCTGTCCGCAAGGTATGTCGTTAACCATCAACAGATGTATAATTACTTCGAAAGATACTATGACAAATAAACAAGCCTAATTGACTCAGAAATAAACTTAGCGTCTTTGCGCGCGACACTCAGAGTGTATGCGAGGGAGGCAAAGAGATGAGGGACAGTCTCGAACGAGAAAAGAGACAGACTCTTAAAAAAAGAGAAAGATAGAAAGAAAGAGAGAAAAAAAAGCAAATGCCATATGTGTTTCCATAGCGAAAGTTTTGACTTATGCCAAAATGATCAGGCTTTGTGTTTGCAAGCAACGTCCTTATATGAGACCCCCATAGTTATTTTCATGACATCACCGAGAAGACTTTAGCAGTCAGCTTCATGACGTCTTAATATAGAATCAAGACTGAGATCATACGTTGACGATCGAAACACATACGATTCATTGATGTTTATTTTCTGAAAATGATATCTCACTTCCGAGATGCTTGCATATCGTTAGAAGTGTTATTTTCAATTTCAAAGTTGTAGGATAACATACGTGCTCAAAACTAAGTGATTTCAATGGCTTTTATATTGTACGACATAACAAAAATATTTTCCAAACATGCTTTTAAACACTATGTGCTCTAATCATTTGATTTCAATTTTTCTTTATTATTATTTATTTTTTTCATATAGTGTAAAATAAATCTGATTAATTCAAATAAAAGAAAATGACGTACAAAATTTAATTTCTATAGTAAAATATATTGTTAACAGTATCTTAAGACTAATTTATGTCTTAAAATTTCTGAAATGTTCTGTACCATTCAGTTCATTATATACGTATTCTAAATTGTTTGTATCTAATATATCACACGTTTAGTCAAATGACAATCAAGCATGTTAAAGGTTTGAACAATTTCCTGTAGTAAATGACATATGTGACTTGATCGAAACATTCTATAATAAAAACAAACTTCCTGCCAGTGTAAAATGAGTAAATTTAGAAAGTGTCATGTCAAAAATTCGTGTCTATAGATTTCGTTTTCTCAAAAGCCAAAAATGCTCATTAATGAGCACACCGTCGCGACTTATTTACCGAGATAATATTTTTCTCTCTCTCCAAATATTCAAAGGGCCACTCATTAATTGCATTATCACAACACAAGAAAATATTGTACGCATTTGCAAGAAAACAAATACATTGGTCTCACACTCTGCCGGAATGTCAGTCTAATTTTCACCGAAATTCAATGATTTATGCCGCGTGAGTGTCGATGCTTTGAAATGAAAGACTGTCTCTGGTAGTATGCGAGTACCACTGACACACCCACCTCATCTTGTCGTCTTCACAGTAAGTGTCGCACGTCGCAACACTAAATATAACATCGTAAATATAGATGATATTTACAAGGCGAAAATATTCTTGAGCGATGTCGCTCGTTGTTCGATACAACGTCAGAAACATATGACGAGAAACGTCTTCTACTCAAAGACGCCTTATTTTGCACTTAATTTTCTTTACAGTTTCTATTTCATTTGCCGAATAACTCAAGACTCGATTTTTATTACCCTCAACTGTGCAGTTTAACTGTGCAGAACACTTACAATTTCAAAGTCTTTATATACATATATTTGACTAATGAGAATTCTTGTACATTACAATCAATGTATACAATTCCAAAGTCATGTTCATTTTCTTATTAATTAATTCAGTATTCGTACATGTATTGATAAAACAAGTCATAGAACAACAACAAAAATAGCGCCTAACAACCTTTTGATGTTTGCAAAACAATAAAAATTTTTAATTGAAACCGGAGTTGAATGCAAATACTCGCGCGTTAAAACAAAAGCTTTGATACGAAGCAATTTCTGCAAAGCTGAAAATAATAGTAGCAAATGTTGAAAATCAATTTGGAGTGATTCTTAATAAGTAAAACAGGTTCTGTGACTTTCAGTTCTTTGTTGCAAAACTTGTTTCACAAAAACCCGAAATATTGAAGACGGATTCCCACGATACGACAATGCGATTACATTTATTTTAATAATATGAGCAAAAATATGATTCCGTGGAATAATAATAATAATCGTTACAGTCGTCGTTACGCCGAGGTCGTATATTTCTCCACGAATTATTAGAGAACGCATGAAATCTGGGAACGCCGACATATTCTGAATAGTCGAAAATTTCTGGACAAAGTAACGAGTCTGAATTATAAAATATATAACTATAACAATTTGCAAAATTATACTTAATCTTTATTATATGGCAATAGAGAGAAACAAAATAAATTAAAAAGTTTAAATGATTATTCCTAATCAACACAATTCTTTTCATAAGAATATTATTGCCAATGATGCCAGTCATACGAGTAAATCGACACGTTGATTCATGAACTCATAAATCTATTTCTACGTCACGAGATCCGCGGGTACCGAGTTCTCAGAAGCAGCTTTTGATATGCAAGATAAATCGGCGGTACACATAATGCAGATATGCTCTGAAAGGCTTGGGTGGAGGATGTCCCTGCGAAATTATCCATTCACTGTTTCATCTTCTAATACAGGTGGTGCGAAAAATTAAGTTTCACATGTCAAAAAACAACAAAGGGTATATAATATGAAATTTATTCGAACGTGAAAATAATGACATTTGTTTCTTTCATTAGTTGCGCTATTTGCAATTCAAAACTCGATGGATAAAATTATTAGACGATTTAATGGAGAGCATAAATCACTTCATCAAAACAAGTTACATTGGCAACAATGTTGACTTCAAATCTGCCGCAATGCCAAATATTTTAGAGGGTCATTAAATTTTTCGAATTTTTTGTTTGTTTGTTTTTTTTTAATTGGTACTTTTGGCTTTGCCAATACATTTCTCACGAGTTTCATTTAGTGCACAGAAAGAGAGAGAGAGAGAGAGAAATATACTTTTTTTGTGGCAACTTTTTAATCGATTTTTAAAAGAAAGCAAAAATGTTAAATACAATTACTTGACAAAATTTATATAAGTATATTTTTCAAAACTTTCTCACACACACACACACACAATAATATTGCAAATATTACATTCATAATTTTATAGCGTATATTCAAATTCAGTATTCAAAAGAATTGGACCGGAGCCAATTGAAAATTTCACCTTACCATAAATTTGCTGTAATACTTTCAGGTTAGTATGGGGTTAAATTAATAACACACATTACATTTTATGTATCTTATGTGTATCTTTGATTCATGCTCATCCGGTGTCAAATAATCATCTCGGAAATATACAAAATCTTTCGAGCAATAAATTACCGTCAATTGTTATCTTTATCACTGAAAAGTGACAGAAAATTAGGTCAAAGTATCACAACTTATTGTCGTGCCATTAATAATCTCCCACTGAATCATCTAAATATCCTTTCCTCTGTATTTTTCTACGAATATTTTGAATCTTCTGGAAAAATACAAATCATTAAAAGTGACGACTGAAATAATCGATTTTATACTCGATGAAAAATGTTTCCGTGTCAGTTATAAATTTGTTTTAAATACCCCGGTTAAAAAAAAGGGGAAAAAATCTATAAATTTTTATTTTCGATCGAATCCAAAAATACAAATCAATTTGCAATTACCAACAAAAATAAAAAAAGTTCAAAATTGTATAAGATTAATCCGTGACAAACTCACAACTCAGAGTGGTAAGCTCGTTTGTTACACTTAACACTAAATTAGTGAGATGTGATGTGTTTGATTAGATAATGTGCAAGCGTTTTGCTGTCGTGAAAGCCCGAGAGATAGAGAAGGAAAAAGCCAAGTGCAAGGAGGGAAGAGAGAACAAAAAAAAAGAATCGCGCAATACGTGTGCGGCACACTTTGGACTACGCGCGAGAATTTCGAGGGTGGCTTTCGTTTCAGAGAATTGATTAGATTCAGTTATTAATATTCTCTCTTCTATCCCTCACTTCATTTCCGGCCCCGATTAACTTTGCGCTAATAGCGTGACAACGTCCACTACGCCTTGGAGACGTCCATCATCGGCGAAGTCACAGCACGAGAAACTTTGAAAGTGTTCGTGCGTGTCTAAAATATGAGGGTTTATTCTTGGGGACAAATCTGATCTCTTGAAATTACCTTTGGCTACTTTGGCGAATTTTCAAGTTACTTGCACAAAAACTTTGCACACTTTTACGTGACAAAATTCATATGTACAATTCATATATGTGTGTATATGTGCCGTGAATAAACATTTGAATGAAATAAAATTAATAACACCATCACAGAAGTCTATTTAATTGTACAAAGGAAATGAAAATGATTTCACCAGAAATTGAAACGATGACATAAATTAAATAACACATTATAACAAGTTGGAAGGACTTGGTGTATGGGTATATATTTATATCTATATGTACCAGTGTATGTATTGCGGTAGAAAAGAAGAAGATTTGCGTCTAGAAAGATTGGCCAAGGCGTACGTAATAGCACTGTCGGCAAGCTCAGAGAGATCTTACAGACTGACAAAAAACTTAGTAGTAGGACCGATACTCTTTGAGTAATGTTAACGCGTGTATCACACATGCTATTCACATTCACGCCTGATGTCTCATGTTCAAAGACCTAAAATGATTCAAACAATTGGCTATCGCTTCAAATCTGCCATAAAAAAGGACTGTTATTCAACTGTGTTTTACAGGTCTAATTATATTTTAAACACAACATTCTCACAGATTGCCCATTCACAGTTAACTTTCTGAAAGAAAGAGAGAAAAAAATTATAATAATAACAACGCGGCTGATACAAAAATGCGCAAAGTTTGGCACGACAACAAAGAAGCAGCATTATTTAATACATGCAATTGAACACAACCACTCAGCGAATTACTTAAGAAATCATTGAAACTTTTAAGTGCGATTGAGCGGGAAATTATCGTAAAGAAGGGTAAAAAGAGAATGCCATTAATGAGATCGTATCTTCTTTCAGAATAAATAAATATATCTGACTGACAACAACTCGCGTTGAACTTGGCGTTAAAAGTTGCTTTGGTATCATTCCTTGTTATATTTATAGTTTAATTTGTGGCTTAGGACCTCGAGGGTCGCGTATTTGTCTGGTCGCTCAACTTTGGTCATTCGAGCGCCTTCAAAATTCAATTCGGTTTACCGAATGGTTACTAAAGTAAATTGTATTTACAAAGATTTCACCTCTGCATATGTATATATATATAAATATAAACGTTCCACTCTCGTATATGACAATATAACATCCGACATGTTTACTACCATATTCAGTTCAGTTTATTTAATGTTTAGATAAAATTTAACTGAAATCAAAGTTACTAAGTAAATAAATGTTGATACAAATAGAGTATTATTATTATTATTATTTTGTTAGAATAAAATTACTCACACATAAATAAAATTTTCTAAAGAAAATTTGACAAATTGTATAAATGAAATAAAAAGTGAATTAAAAAAAAATTAAATATCCAATCTGTCGGTTTAATAACATTTAATCTAAAATTGCGTATTGTCTTCAAAGAGTCCATTTTCTCCGCTCTAGCAGTGACAAATGATGCTTAAAATCAAGATGAAAAGAATTATTGCCTCCCGAATCGTACAAAAATAAACCAATCAAAGAGAATCTCTGCTTAGATCACCGAGATGTATGAACTGTAACTACACTCTAGTGTTTTCATGGTGGAACCGCGTAAATCATTAGTTTATGGTTACTGAGAGAAGTCAAAGAGGCTTTAGCCGTCGCCCAGGCCGTCACACATTTTACCGAAACCGTCGCAGTCGTCTTATGGTCACGGTGCCGCTCATCAAGGGAATGTTTATGTCGTGCGCTGCATAAAACAGACACAAATGAGATAATATTTAAAGATCTCAAATCAATTAATAATTTGAACAACACACTTTTTCTATGGATTTAAATATAAATTGCCAAACCATGTAGATACACTAATAAGAATGTACATGAAAATAAACCTAATATATATATATGAAGACATGACAAATATTTTGTGTGACTTGAACATTACGTAAATTACGAAGGCACGGGTAATAATACACCCACAAGAAACATTTGTCTGACTGATTTCTGATTAAATAACAGCTCCACAAAACGTTTTTGTTTGTGCGCAAAATTTAGTTCCACTGACCACCGATTAATTTCAACGCGCAGGCACTTATCTGTCACTATTACCGAGTACAACTTTACTGCTCTTAACAAAACTATTTTCAAAATCTATTCATTTTCTCATAATCACTTCCAAGGAATTAATCGTAGATTATTTATTGCGGCGGGAGTGCAGTTGCATTCTTTTTGTTTCTTCTTATAATTATTATTGTTATTTCTTTTTTTTTTTTTTTTTTTTTTTTTTT
>JABFPM010004958.1:0-11896 GCA_022817325.1 Idris sp. 1 HC-2018 | reverse complement strand
CCGCAGTTAGTGGTCAGCTATCTGGTTGTCGACACGGCCTGCGTTTCGCCGCAAAGCCGCAAAACGAGGCAGAGCCGCGAACCAGAAGTCGCCGACTGCGATTAATAATTTCAAATGGAAATCAGCAGAGTATTTTCAAAAAGCTTACCAGCCGTGACATTGCAGGAAGAAAAAAATTGTAACATTTTTCAATCTCTGTATATATATTTTAGCTGAAATTAAAATAATAATTAAACAAAATAATAAGAATTTAAATTTTTATCTGGAATTAAAATAAAATAAAATAAATAAAGGTATTTAAATTTGGTGAAACATCGTAAATCGGCTTACGAAAATGGATTTTTGTAATTAAAATCAACACGAAAAATTGCAGAATCGCAATTATTTTTAATGCAGTTAACCTTCCGGTACTCGCGCGGTGTACTGAGTACACAAAGAGAAAGAAGTCCGAGTTGGTATACACGCGAGAAATAAGGATGCAAAAAGGCGCGAGTTCCGAAAGGTTAAATTTTTTTATACATTTTTTGAAATTTTTGTAAACACGAGTGAGATTTGAAAAGTGGATGGTAAAGTACAACTACTTACTTCTTAGGATTTGCAAACAGAGGAAATGGAAAAATCAGTTAAATCTTTTTGCTGGGAATTACTATTGAATTTAGTTGAAAAATGTTGTTCGTGTATAATAAAATATGCATTCAAGTCTTTTGCTATGACAGCTGTTCTGCGTCTGTTTATCTGCCGAACTTATCAATAAAAATGTAATTTGCATTTTAAGCTTTAAAAGATTTTCATTTGCTAACGAAAATTCATTTTACTAATGAAAATCTTCAGTTAAGCTTAATTCAGATTCTTTTCCACGCCGAAGATAAACAAAAATAATTACACAAATAAAAAACAAAAAGTACACGAATACAGAGTTACTTCTTAAAATAACCAATGTTTATAAAATATTAAAAGCTCTGAAAACATTAAAAATCCTGCAAAAAATTGATACAAAGTTTATTGAAAAAAAGTATTTACAAAAATGTAAATCTCTTTTAATTCAATTCCTGCTGCTTATAAAAATGGAAATTTGTTGCACCTTCTGTTTAATTATTTATTGATTACATCTGCATTATGGTTTCTAAAAGTTATAGTTACAAAATAAAGAAAACTTATTGTTGGTTCAAAAATTAAATTAAAATGATCAGTTATTGCAAAATTCTAAATTATCTATTTGTAAAATAAAATACAAAAAAAAAAAATAATAAAATTAAAAAAACTGTCCGAACAATCAACGCAATAATCTCTCAGCATTTTAATCTGGAGTACATCGTTTATAGTTACCAGTTGATTGCACAAAACTGAACATTTTTATGCATAACGCCCGACGTGGCAGAATTGTTCATTGTTACATATTGGAAATATGCAAATTCGAGTAATTTTCTTTTTAAATTTTTTTTTTTATAAATGTCAACCTATTTCTTTCATTTTTTTATTAAAACTGAGCAATATTACTTTTAAATTTGTCAAAATGTATTCCACACTTCATTTTGGTATCAATTTTATACATTCTTCTAGTTTAATAATCTAAACTTGACGGGGAGTACTTTTTGCCAACACCTTCATTAAAGAATGATCGATGAACTGAGCAACAGTTGACGTGGCATGCTTCAGAGAAAGAACAGTAGATTCGAGCTTCGGGTTCAGAAAAAGAAGGCAAATTGAGCCGGAGCTCAATCTCATATTGGCTGCTGTAAATTATAGATGTGCACTTAAATAAAGTGCGTCTCGATTTTGCTATGCACCGAGAGTTGCCTGTATTTCTTAGGCCGTTTCACTTAGAACAGTGTTGCATAAAAATGCGCCCGATAAAATGTCGCTGCGAAAAATATGTCCGGCGATTTGTTAAATGTGCCAGGGATGATTTTCAGCGAGACGTTGCTTTATTACTAAAGAGAAAATTTGGCTCAAGATATACGACCTGTAATACAATTTGATAGAAAAGTTGAAATTACAAAATATATTCTTGAAGATATTTTTCTCAAATAAATTAAAGTTGATTTTTATATTAATGAAAACAATAATTAATATAAGTAATTGCAATAATTAAACATATAAATTACATTTTTTAACTAATAATTGTAGCTTTTATTTTGAGTAATTAAAAAAAATCCTTCCTTTGTTTGTTTTTTAAAAACACCGGGATTTGAGAATTTATCATTTCATAAAACATTGCGCTCCATTGATTTTTATTTGTCAAACACGTTGAACCAAAATTCAATTAACAAATGGACCAAGATAGCACACATACATATTGTACAAAAATGAATTAAAGATTAATTTTTTTCAAATTTTAATTAATATTTTATTAAAAAAACTCATATTGCACAATTAATCTGAAGTTGGGATTAGAATTTTTTGTAAGAGCATTAAGATTTTTTTAATTACACAAATTAAAATATGTTGTACAATCAATATCAATACTAAACAATTGAAAGGTAAAATTTGCAATACATAATTTAATTGAAATATTAATAATGGTTGAAACTCAGTATTCCGCCTTTGTTTATTTTAACATACGTTGATTTGTATATTATCATTAAAATTTATACTTATAAATTAATAAATTTTTTAGATGAATAATTTCAAGTTAATGCAAATTTTCAATTTATGATAAAAGTGTTTTGTTATTAAATGCAGGGGCTTATTATGTTATTATTATTAGGGTAATCTATTGCGATAAAGGGTTATGTGTATCCAATGGGAGATTTTGCGATTAACAAAATCTGATTGCATCGAGATGAATAAAGTCATTAATGGCTAAGTTTTGTCATAATCGTTATTTATAATATAAAAGTAATTGCAACACAAAATTTGCTGGCAGATTAGTAGTTGATGAGATTCATCATTTTCACTCGCAGTTAATATCAGTAAACGATTTTCTATATTAGATAGGGACATTGTCAGATGATTCTTGCAGGATAAATATGATTATGTTTAGTGACGTTTCGTCGATAAAATGACACTACTTGTCGAACAAATTTTCCTGTAAGCAAATTTATTCCTTTTTTTTCATTTTTAGGTAGCAATTTATGAACATATTTTTTCAGTTTAAAATTTACTGGAAAGTCAGTGATATTCTCAGATAAAAAATTAAATTTAATAAAAAATTAGGGAAATTCGCTGATAACAAATAAAATTCACTGAAAAATCAGTAACATTTACAGATAAAAATAACATTGTCTACGAAATTAGTGAAATTTACTGATAATCATAGACATTTAGCGGAAATGATGTTCTTTTCTTTAAAAATTATTTAATTCAAATTAAGAACTTAAATTTTCATGTGAAATTTGTATAAAGTTGTAACAAAAGGACCTTTTATAAAAGTCACTGATAACATTGAGTTAAACTACTGTTGCTGCAATGACAAAATATCTTCATGGAATACAAATGTGCATTACTACCATGCAAGCTGAGGCAAATCCCTGTGAGAAGAGACAAGTAGCATGTGTCTATGTATTATGTAAACCAAAGTTGTACCTACACACATATAACTACTTCTATATTGATACTTGAGCGACATTGTCATGCAATGAAACAACCGCAATTTGGGTTTACTGCATGCTTCTGCTGGAACAATAGTCAAATTAGGTGTGAAGTAAACATCGTGAGCAAACTTTGCAAAAATAACGAAGAAATTAATGTTTGTTTTTGTGACGAATCTGTGGTTTCATTCCATAACAAGACAAGTCCACTTTTTATAATTTCGAGATATTTCACTTTAAATTTTTTTAAAGATAAATTTCTCGTTTGACGTTTTTCACAAAGTAGCAATGCCGGCTGTTTGGCGATAAATTTGTTATCTTTGAACTCATCTTTTTCACTAATAGAAACCCAAATGTTTTCACAGCTCGTTGATAAAAACATTATTGCAGTAGACTTGACTCGTTATGGCAGGATTTACTGCACTTTTATACCTTCAAATGAATGATCATAATTCAAAAATGTCAAAAAGTGGACTTGTCTTGTTTTGTCAAGAAGCCACAGAAATATCTGCGAGAATTTTTTTCTCGCTTTAAAACAAATTTTTATGACAAAAATTCTGAAACAATTTTGTTTACAAAATGTATTTTTTAAATTCTAGTACATTCATTTTAGACATTTAAAATTAAATTCTGATTAAAATTATCTTCTTCTTCAAAAAAAAGCCAATTTTATATTATATTTTATATTATTAAACCATTTTTTTCATATCACACAACATGGCTTTTTCTTTGACAACTATTTTCAAAGTGAAATGCAATCTCTTTATTTTTAAATTTTATGAACGAAACAAAAATTGAGTTTCAATTTCACAGTCAGTTATTGCATAACACAGAGTGTCTGTTTTTTTCACAAAATTGTACATTTCCCATATTATATAAATGAAATCTAATTACATACTTTCCTTCAGCCTTTATACTTAAGAAAGTACAAATTTTTCTTGCTCAAAGTGCATATATCTATTTTTTTCAGACAAAACTAATACATTTTTTTAAACAAAAATTACTCAATTTTTGTTGTTGTCAGCCTTTTTTTGCGCAAGAAACTTTTAACAGGATTTGCGCCTGCTGATGAGCTAAAGTGCGAAATTTTCTATTGTTCTCTGTTTAAAATGACGTTAATTAAACAATCCGCAACACAATGTATCGTTTCATTGAAAGGTAATGGAGCTTTCCATCGCGTGCTTTTAATTATTCCAAGCGGCCGGTTAAATCGGGAGTGCGATTGATTGATTTATGGCAATGCGTCTGATTATACGCGGACGAGAAATTGAAATTCATTTACGCAACTTCAGCTATTTTCAATGAACAATCCAGACTTCTTCCACAATTTTTGTCAATCAAATTGTTATAAAATGTTCAGAAAAAAAGATCTTTAAAGAAAAAAAGTCGTTTAATTTTTTATTTCACCTCTTTTATCAAAGAAAAATTGTATTCTTTTATCATTCAACTATCATAATAATTGCCATTTTGAAAACAAAATAACTCGTTTTCTTTTGAAAATAAATTTTGCTAGCTGTTTGAAATAAAACTACATGAATTGTTAATAAATGTTTGTTTGAGTTTTCTGTCTCTTTTTTCTTTTGTGATAGACTCAAAGGCAGGGTCGTTTTTTACTCCTGAGAGATTCTCGCTAAAAGACGTAGTGGGCTCCGGATGGTCTGACGAGCTTTTTCCATTCTTCAATGTCCTGTTTTTCTTTGACAGCCATTTTATACTACAAGTATAAAGCTGTCCACAGTTTCGAGTCTCCGTCGATTATCGGCCAATTTTCATATTTTCTTCTCACAAAGTATGCTCGAGAAAATGTTACGATAAAATATTAAGTTAGCAGATCAATTTTATTAATCGAATCCTGTTAATTAAATCTGCGATAATATATATGTACATGATATTGCATAAGTCCTGGATTTTTCGCGGTCAAGTACCTTGTCTAAATGAATTGAGGGGAAAGTGAATGGAATCCTGAAATGAATGGCCTGGGTCGATAAACTTGCTATCTTCCAGGTAAAAAAATTGTATTTTAAATCAAATTTGTTCTACTTTAATAATTTCAATTAATTAATTAAAAATTATTTATCGTTTGGATAAAAAAAACTTCAAATTTTGAGTTTTTAATTTAGAACATTTTTTCGTACTGTAAAGATTTTAATTAAATCGGTATAAATTATTTATCTTTCTGATAATTTTTTTTACTTTTAATTTTGTTTTTTTTTAATTCAAAAAATGTATTTTATTTTAACATTTTTAATTAACTAGTTACAAATTATTTATCGAATTTATAATTTCGTAATACAAAAATAAAATCTGACAAGTCGATTTAATAAATTTCAGAGATTTACATTTACAACTAGACTAATTAATGAATAATTTTGTTAACTGTGCCTGAATATGATTTCACGGTTGTTGATTTTTTGCTTGTTTTTTTCCTCGTCTCGTCATTATCGTGGCGAAACAAATTGCAGCGCCGATTTATTGTGCCGATTTGTGTCAAGTGTATATGAGACTTTGGAGTCTTTTAAAGCGTTTAAGCGTGACGAACGAAATATTAATTTTATGACGTGGGTTGCATGAAGTAAAAAAAATGTTGACAATCACGTATATTCTCGTTGGCTGAGACAAAACTATTGTTTTTGCAGAATATGCACGTTTACAGTTGAGCAATGCTCGCAGTTGCCCACTGCACAATCGACTGCATTTTCATTTTCAAACAAGATTGAAATTATTGTGAGACAGAAACGAAAGGAAATAATGATGAAAGTGTTCGACATTTTTGTTTAACCACACACTAGCTTAGGAATTGCAATTATTTTTGTATCTAAAGTAAAAATAATACAATTATCTATGATAAATTATTTAATAAATTTTTTTAAACTTTATTTAGCAAAATTTTTAAAATTATTAAATACATTTTTCAAAAATTATTTGCTCAAATTCTTGAGATAATTTAATAAATTTAAAAGAATTGTATAAATTTCTTAAAATTATAAAAATAATTCCTCTAATATAAATCATTAATCAATTTTTCCTTTTTTTTTTGCATTTTTTAGATACCAATTAATGGAAGCATTGTTCTTTTTTTTATTTGTGTTTCTTGTTTCACGCTTTTTGTTCTCTAGCTATAAGTTTTCACAGACATTTTAAAACCTGTCAATCGATACGGGACGTCGACATTTATTAAAACAGATGCGTTTTGATAATTCTACAACTGAGTTCAATTTCAAAAATAATTATTCGTAAAAAAATGTGGTTTGATGAATTAGCATGCCAGCGAATTTTTTGTCTGTCAAACACATTTTTCATGATAAGAAAATATTTGATACACAAGTTACTTTGAACTTGGTAATGAAATTAAAATTGTTATTTGCGCAACACAGCATTAGCATATTAAATTCGGATGGAAAAACCAAATGCAAAGATCCCAGAGATGGAAACGTGTTACTTTTTTGCCATCGCTATTAAGGAAACTTGTTCAAAATATCTTCCTCTATCTTTGGCGAGCTTAGTCGGCTGATTTGTAATGCCTTCGCGTGTATGTGTGAAATGTTTTGAGAGAGAAAAAAAGAGATTCTCAACGGTAATCGTTGTTGCAGAAAACATACATATATATTCCGTTTAGCACGTTTTTCCTGTTGCTTTAGAAATCAAAATGCAATGTATTTTATTTTTTTCTTTCATTTAATATATATTTTTGTAAAATATTATGTGTACCAGGAATATTAGATTTCTTGGATAAAGACTTTTGCTATAAAATTTGCGACTTTTACCGAGACTACTCTCTTTGATGCTTCGAAACTTTTGACTCGTCAAAACTGTTTCCTAGTTTTTCTTGTATAATTTGATTGAATTTCAAAATCTAATTTTCTTTCATCTTCTGTTAAAAAAAGTTTAGAATAACAAAAAGTAGCCACTTTTTTAAGCTTAATATATTTTTTTCGTTATATTACTGCAGTAATTATACATTACATAAAAATAATACACTGAACAAATTGCTACCTTCAGTTAAGTTTATTTTACTCAAAGTAAGTACAAAAATATACTTGTATTATTTGAGTATATTATATATTTGAACCAAGTATAAGTTATTTATTTCCAGTGGAATTTTTTGTATTCAAGTGAAAAATATACTTGCGTCAAATATACAAAAATGGCAAGTAGATTATAAAATACTTGGCTACAGTTTGAACAATTGATTCAGTGTAGTATTAAATTGAATCGTAAACGGATTTTCGTAATTGAATGTTGTTAAAAACGATAAGATTTTTATCTTCGTGAACGCGTGTGTCTTATTCTGATTACATAATTTCCACACTCAAAGCTGTTTATTATCACAATATGACAACCACTAAATTGCTCCCGAGAGAATTTTATCATCATTCCAGTTACATTAATTTCCATCAAGTTTACTCGCAATTTTTTGTTTTCTATCTTAAATTAAATAAGATAATACAATTAAAGCAATAATATACCATCGATTCTTGTTTAACGAAACCACAATTCAGCATTGAAATTAATAAACTATCGTATAAATAAATAATACAAAACTATCAGTAAATGAGCTGTAAAGATAATAATCTAGATACACAGTCTGCTGGGAAAAATGATAAAATTTGGAAAAAAACACTTTGCAACTAGTTAGAACTTTTCTCTTTTTTTTTGCAGCAGGGACATTAAACAAAACCTTTCAAAGTTTAATGGATAGCCGGTATTAGAGGAGCGACTCATGCGGTTGGCGCGTAATTACTTTCACGGATAACTAGCGTAACTTTCTTGAATAGCTTGAAATGGGCTTTGCCAGTGGTAAATCGTCGCAGCTATGAGAACGTGGCGCGGATAATAGACGAAGGTAGCGGCCAGAATTAAGCAACAATGTACGTATATATATAATACGCAGAGGCACGCCAATACGTGATTCAAAGTTGGTGACAGTTAACTCTCGCAGACTGCGGCAGAGTTTATGTGTTGACACACGGCAGTACAATTAATTCGAGATCTCTCTTGAGGCAACGTGACTTTTGCATTAGACAATTGTGCAGGGCAAACTGAATTTAGATTATTTATTTAAAACCAAAAAAGAAAGAACTATATGGAAAACAAATGCAGGTCGAAAGTTACAAATCGGATGACAAATTGCGGCGAAATATTACAAACAAATTCACGCCGCGTCGTTATTTATCATTTTGCTTGAAAAATTGATTTGGCTTTTGTGAATTCATTCGTAATTGCACTGACAGCAGAAAAATAAGTATATCATTTGCCAGACACGTGTCTAATGAGTTTGCAAAACAGAAATGCAAATCAGAAAGAGGTTGACAATTTTAGTTTAAAACACACAGTGAAAATTAAGTTGGAACAAAAAAATGGATTTGGTTTTCTAATTTGAATGACTGTGGTTTTACACTGAAAAATAATTATTTATAAGAATAAAGTTGAAAGAAATATAATGCAATCACATTTTCTCTGTGTTTGGAGATAGGAACCGCAAAAGTTTGGGTCCGCATTAATCATTCTTGTGCGAGAAAATCGCGTTGTAAGTTTCTTCAGGCGAAGAGTTATTTGTCTTATTTACACGCGAAGCATGAGTAGTGGCATGCTTAGAATCTTTTTCTTGTCTTCTTTTTCTTGTTCTTGTTCCCAAGGTATTAACGTTGAAAGGAATTGTTTTCCGGAAAATTTGGCCAAAATTTCAAACTAAGTTGAGATACTATCTGCTAACGTCAAAGAGTACATACTCATCATGCATAATCAAGACTCCACTTACAAATTAAAGTTAAAATCTTTAATTTGTATAAAAATAATTTTTTTTATTAAAAAGTACACCTAATTTACATTTATATCTGCAAACAAATAACTTTATTATATTAATATAAATAAAAAAGAACTGCTTGAATTTTTGTTAAATACACACAATAGCAACTTAATAATAATTAATAACTGTGCTTTGTTCTTTCTTCATTTTGGTTCTCAATATCTGGTATTTTTTTGGATTATAATTGTGAAAAATTTTATTAATTTGCATGCTACAAATTGTTCGGTGAAGATGGTTTTGTATTATGTATATTAATGAAGGGCCTGTAGTAATTGCAGTAACAATCGGTGCTCAGTGTAATTGAAAGTTTGACTATTGAACTGTTAGTAATGTGTTCCTTTGAATTTTCCCGAATCACGTCTCAGCGTACATGAAACTAATAACAATAAACTTATAAACAAAGTTGTGATACGTGAGCAAAGTATTTGAGGACAAAGAGACGCAAATGTAAGGAGAACGTATAGCAATTAAAATTTGCATTAATTATGTTAATTATGGAAATAAGTAAGCATGGTAGATTTTGTTACTAGAATAGTTGGTCAGAGATACGTATTAAAACAAAAAAGAAGTTTCATGTTAGTGTATTAAATTTGAATTATTTTGTTGAAAAGAAAAGTTTACAATAAATAGTTTTAAACACATCTTTGTTAATGAACATTTTATTCAACTCAATTATAAGATAACAAGTACAGCTTAATTATTTCATATTAGCCGGAATTATAATAATTAGAAGAAGAAGAAAAATAAAAATTCCAAATGAAAATAAGAAAACACAAGAGTAAAAAGTATTTGGAATTATGTTCGACTTTCAGCGAAGCATAATTAGTTTGCAATGACGGTAATACAGGATGGCGTAATTACGCCAGCAAGAAAACGACGAACATTCGGCGAAACTTGGCTGTTGCACTGAAGAGGGTCACTTTTGTGGAATATTTGCCTCGTCTTTCAAGTCTGACCTTTTTTTCAGCCCCTAACATTGGGCCTGCTCCAAGTCTCTAATTATTTACTCTTTTTTTGGGTTTTCAGCAAAACAGTGTTATAAAGTTTGCTTTAAATAGACAAAAGTTTTTCTTCGGATCACTTTATGTAAAGGAAATGTATTTTCCAAGATTTTGGACTTTGGGTATTAAAATTTTGGACTTTTGAAATTGGGCTTCTAAAACTGTAAATTTTAGTTTTAAAGTTTTGGAATTTGGTTTTTAAATATGTAAAGTTTACTTTTAAAGTTTTGGCATTTATTTTTTTAAAAATGTTGGAATCTAGTTTCCGAAATTCTAGAATTACAATAATAACTGTTATTCATTGTTCGTTTAATTAGAAATTATTCGTCTGACTTTTATCGGGAAGGTATTTGAACTTTGACGTTGGAAAATGTTGGATTTTCCAATTCACATACAGTTTGCTCCTAGGTCAAGTTTGCTTTGAAAAAAAGGTTGTTAAAAAATGAACACACACGTTCTTCAACAGAAATTCAACTTCATTTATTCCTAAAATATACTCCCGAGGATTATATCATTCACAAAATTAGCGCGTAACATTACGAAAAGGTCTTTTATGGCTGCCTTTATGGTCAACTGATGCAGAGCGAAGAAACTTTGCCTCATGAATTTTGTTTGAAAAAGAATAGCTTAAAGGTGTCTGTTAAAGGAAAATATCGACCAACTTCCCATTTTCTTTGGAGGCTCGCAAAAGTTGTGGTTTGCGTTCTTTACGGTGTTTTTAGATGTTACAATCTTTAAAGTGAAAAGACCTTGTTGAAAAAGCACTTCAAACTACAGTTATAAATCCGAAAATTTCACAATTTTACAAAAACCGAACAACTTTTTGGTCATAGAACTTGCTAATTAACTTTGAATTATTCATTCTTGATAATGTATTTTCAACTATAAGTTTTTAATATTTAAAAAAATATCATCTAACTTTAATGCCACACATTGAAATAACAGTTTCAATAACAATATTTAGAAAATTTTATGCCAGTCATATAACTATTATGAAACTTTTACCGCAGTTTAGTAAAACGTTTTATTAACTCCAAATGTTGATTAAAAGTTACTTTTCAAGCGAAAAAAAACGTCTTCAAATTAATTCTCTTCGGAGGTATATAATTTTCAGCGAAATCAATAATGGTGTAATTGCAAAGAGATGTACTAGATAAATAAGTTAACTTGGTCTTTTTGGTGAAAAGTTTGTGTAGTGGCAAAGTTGCTTAGAATCATCATATCAGTGCAGTTTTGTTTGCTGATTTAATGACTCGCAAACAATGATAGGGTTCAATTTAATACTTAAAATTGTATTTATATCTAATTTTTTATTATGTATTTATATCTAATATTGTTTTTTTTATTCTGTTACAGGATTCATTGAAGGAAAATTTGTCCATTTTCTACTGTAAGTAATTTTTATTTAACTCAAAAAAGGCACAACAAAAAGTACACTCAAACCTCCGGAATTTGACACTTTTCGGGACCGGAAACCTCCTGAAATTGACACAGTCATGGTACTAATAAACTTATCGCTGATTGGTTTACTTTATCGTTCCTTTGTTTATATTCAAATT
>JABFPM010004957.1:0-11897 GCA_022817325.1 Idris sp. 1 HC-2018 | reverse complement strand
ATTAATTTTTACTATATTTCTACAGTAATAATCTGCTTTGCTCATAAGTAAATATTACTATATAATATATATCACTTTTTGCTTGTAATATTTGCATTTTCTGTTATATAAATATATTATTTTTGTCTATTGTAAAAAGTACTGACACGAATATCAGATATTACTAATAAATATAGTAATTTTTTATGAAAATCATGAAAGCTACATCTTCGTCCTGCAGTTACTAATAAATATAGTAATTTTAACAATATCGTTCTCTCCGTGTATGATTTTTCAGCAATTAATTTAGTATGACCCAATTTTTAACCAATTCTTTAAATGGTAATTTCACAACAAATCGACAATTAGCTTCACGTCTTGTAGTTTGAGAAAATAAATTGAGACCAAATTCTTCATGCTAGGTCAATCTCGACACGAGAGGTGCCCTCTTTAACCTCCCAGAGTCTAGTCAAAGTGTCGTTTAAATGACAATGGTGTGTGAACAGCGTATTATAGGATTTAATCTCTGGCGACTTTCCCAGGATAACCCACCCGAATAAAGTAGATTAAGCCATCAAATTCTCATCATGGGAGAATCTTGTTTAACCGGTAAAAATTTTCGAGAACGAATCAACGCCTAGTAACAAATCAACTCGATCAAATGACTGTAAATCAAAATCAGGTAGCGGCAAATCGGCAAATTCAGGATACTTCGTTATATCAAGTCTCTTTGGACGGTAGCGAGTAATGTTCTGAAGAACATAAGCGCTAACATCCACGTTGCTGACAATTGAAGATCGTGGGCAACTTAACTGACAAATTGTTGTAAATCTGGAACGACCAGCAGTGCCAAAAAGGCAGTGGTCAACAATTTTTTTTATGTTTGCACATAGCCTTATGGTTAGAATTAACAATGTTTTCCGATGGGAAAACAGCTCGAACCTGCTCCTGTGGTGGAGGATCGATGTTCACACTCTCTCAGGTTGTGGTTGTGACTGGGCTGCGAGTTTTCTGCGCCGATTACTAGTTAATTCCCGATTATTTACAAAAAAGACAGGGTTTCACTTCCGCAACAGTGTTTCACCACAAACGCATTTTTAAGATCAATGTTGAAGGCTTTCAATGCTTCAACAGTGTGGGTGGTGGTGGTGGTGTCAAATAGAAATTTCAACGATTTTATGTCTTCGCTTTTCACCATGGGAAGATAGGCAATTGAATTGAGATATTTTGCAATATATAAATGGACATTTTGGAATCGATTGACTAACGCTTGCCAAACGAAGTTAAAATAGAGCTGACCGAAATAAAATCAGAGCTGACCGAAAAAGTGGATACGACCGGCGCGGCTTCGCTTTTCAATCTATAAAATAAATAAAAACATAATAATAATAATCAGGAATCTACAACTAACAAGCTCTCGGGTTTCGGAACCAAATTGTAAAATATTTACTGTTAAAAGAGCTCAAAAAAATAAATCATAAAAATAATAATTAGAAAGCTTGAAAGTTGCACATTTTATTTTGCCGAACAGTTAAAACGAACGCTTAAGTTCAATATAATTAGACAGAATTAAATTGACTAAAATAAAACTCGAATATCGCGTAAATTCAGAAAGCTAAATAAAAAAAGTCATCAAAATAATTAATTAAAATTGAAGTCAAATGATAAAAATTAATTCATAAAAAAGCAATTTATAACATTGAAAATTCATAGTTAAATAATAAAATAATCAAGATTGAAAATAAGATGATAACGGACGCCGCACGCCAAAATACGAGCGTCGGCGTCAATGACCTTGCCTCGATTAATTTCAAACAAATTTACATCTAACCTTACAAATTGGACGAAAAGTCATGAAAATAAAATTAATCCACCGAATCCTGAGTGATTTTCCACAAAACTTGCACGTCACAAGTGCCCGAAAATTCACGAAAAACAAAATATAGAATGACTAATTTCGCGACCAACTTTCGGTTCAAAATTAATTTAGAAAAGAGAGAATTGAAGGGGGAATCTGCTGCCGCTCATTAAATAGCGATCGCAGACACAACCGAGGCTCTAAGCTCGCAGTAAAAAGGAAAACCAAGATGGGTGGTTGGGAAGGTTAAAGGCTCTGTAATTGATTTAACATACAGTGCTCATCGAGCAGAGACAAGTGTGAGACTAACTATATAACTGAACTGTCTGATTTCGGCCGAATGGCCGTTTCATTTCGCACGGAACGGAGCGATCGCGTAAACACACACACGGTGACACACAGTCATCGCAAATAGAATGTGCTCGCAACTGCCGTTGTGTTTCAAAATAAAATGAATAAACTTTTTCTTTCAGGAATTTTAATTTACAATTTTAATTTAATGAAATATCGAACAAACTTCTCGCCTTGAAAAATTGACATGATAAAATTAATTTCATAATGTTAAAAAAAATAAATAAATAAAAAATAGTGATTTTAATTTTGCTCAAAAGCTTATAAATTTTGATCAAAAAAACATATAACTTTTGTGTTGCAAGATGCTAATCATCGCATGCATTTATTTGAAATAAAAGACAAAATAATATAATAAAACGAGACATCAATTAAATTCGATTTCATGAAACAAAAAAATACAAACAAAAGAAATGTCACATTTTAGTAAGGTTCAGAATTGGGCGTTTAATGCACAGGCTCGAGTCGCATCAAAATGCCCCACTTTATCTTAACACGCCCGATGGGCAAAAATCTTCGCCAAGCTCGGAATTTATTCCTGCCCTTTAGTGGCATAATAAGTTCGTAGTTAAAAGCCTTGACCACAACGTGCGTGTGGGGATCCCGGCTGTCACCTGGAGGAAGCATCACAGAAGTGCATGGGACCTCATAGGCGGTGCTGTCTCACAAATAATCATTTCGTCACCATACCTGGGCGGCGGCATGAGCATTGACATATACGGTCCGACGGCGTTGACGAGCCGTTGCAGGAAGACTGTTTCGCTGAGGCCGTGACCTACGACGAGGTCTGCGTCTGGACTGTCCCGGAGGAGAAATTAATTTTTAACGTAAAAAATGAAAATCAATAAATAAATTATCAAACGACAGATATATAATTAGACGTCCATAAATAAATAAATGTCAAGAAGGGACAAAACAAAGTTTCAATGTCAAAAAATAGTCAGTTGCTAATAATTAAAAATTAATGTTAAAATGATATATAAAAATGTCAATTTGATAATAAAACGTTGAAATTAATAAAAATAATCTGTTCAATAAAACAAGTTTAACAAAGATAATTAACAAATGAGGTGAATCAATTTGAACAAAATACAAATGACTCAAAAGATGACAGTATCATCAAATTTAATCAAAATAAACTGTCAAACAAAATAAGTTGAGCAAAATTTAAATAAAATGACGGGGATAAACCAAAAAATTACTAATGACACGAACTTGTCCACAAAACAAAACAAAATTGTCAAATTGATAACTGATACCCCTTTTTTGTTGACAAACAATTTTAAAATGTAATTTTGCATACGGGCATAAAGTACGTTAGTTTAGAAAGAAATTAGTACAATTTTTTGTGCACAATTTAAATGACACCCAAGCACGCCTGGAGCACATTTTTTACAGAGAATTCAATCATCACTGAGGAGTTTGACGAGTTGTGTGATATTTCTGGTCATTTTTCCTTTGGCCGTTGTCAATTCGACAACTTTGGGAACATGATCAATGTTCCCATGACACGGTGGATTATTAGCGTCTTTTACCAAAACAATATCCCCAATTTTTAATTCAAAATTTTTCTCTCGCCATTTTGAACGTTTTAGTAAATTAATCAGGTGGTCTCTGGACCAACGTGCTCAAAATAATTTTACTAGTTTTTGAATTTGCTCCCAGTGAGACAAAAGAGATTGTTTTTCATCGATAGGAGGCTGGGGCACGGCATTTACCGAATCACCAATTAAAAAATGTCCCGGAGTCAGACAATCAAATGAGTCAACATCGTCGTGCAATGGGCCATATGACCTTAAGTTTAAACAAGCCTCAATACGAAACAACAATGTTAACATTTCTTCCCGAGCCGGGGTCAATTTACCCAATATCTGTTTCATATGGGTCTTTACAGATTTCACCAATGTTTCCCACATATCTTCAAAATGGAGAGAAACAGGGGGGATAAAACGCCACGCAAGTTGTTGTGTGTCTAATGAATTTTTAAAATTTTCGTATTTTGTGGCAATCACAAATGCCACATGAAGTTCTGCATTTGCTCCAACGAAATTTTTTCCGTTATCACTCATCATCAATGTGGGTTTGCCTCGTCGCAAGACAAAACGGTCAAAAGCCGCAATAAATGAAGGGGTTTCGAGGTATGTGATAAGTTCGAGATGAATTGCATCCGTTACGAGGCAAATAAAAACCGCCTCATAAGCCTTATGGACATGATCCCCTTCCTTCTCGGTCATGAAATGGGACTGAAAAAATCGACCCCCGTCGACGAAAAGAGGCGAGCCGGATTACATTGTTCATAAGGGAAGAACCCATAAACTGTTCCGATAAAACTGGTCTCACTTTTTTACAAATAACACAATATTTTATAATTGTTTGACACAATTTCGAGCGTTTATCACCCAAAAATGTTGACGCAACGTGCCTAATGTCAATTTAATACCCGCATGTAATTGACTTCTGTGAATTTGATCGATTAATAAATTCGAAAAGTGGCAAGGATGCATTAAAAAAGTTTCAAACGACCACCTACCCGAATAATACCATCATCACCAATAAACGGGGATAATTCACACAATTTACATTTTGGATTAACAAATCCGTTAGTTTGCAGGCTTTCAAGCTTTCGTAAAAAATAATGACTTTGTATTGTCCTATGCAAATAATCTTTTGACAATTTCATTCCATAAATTTGCAAAGCGCGAGACTTGTTTTCTTTAATTTCATTTCGAGCATACAAAATAAAATTAAATACATACGAGTAAATTCTGACAAGTTTGATGTAAGAACTGTAATTTAAAAATAAATCTGTTTTTTCGACACTTGTAACAACGAAACAGAGTTACATTTATCGACGTTAGTAACTAACTCATTTATTAACGTAATTTCAACGGTTTCTTTAAGAAATTTTGGCCTATGCCACCATAAGTCTTGATTCAGAAATTCAGCCAGACTAACCCAGCGAGAATTTAAATCAGCGGGCGTTTCTTTAGATTTAACATAATCCCATTTTATCTCAGGAATTTTTTCCTGTATTTGCGCAACTCTGTTGGAGACAAAAATATTCCAATGATTAGCTGGTTTGGCTAACCATGCCAGCGTGACTTTAGAGTCTGAGAAAGATATAACCTCATCAATCTTAATTTTTGAAGACGATTTTACGAAAATCTGAGTTTTCAAAAGAAAATGATTTGCCGATAATTGCATACGTGGAATACTCATAGTGTGAACTAGGGCAACTCGTGTCTTAGTGATGATGAAATTAATCTCGATTGATTTATCAGAATTAGATATATCGTGCAGATTTAGATATAATTTTTCCCACTCTTTTTTCAAAGGTGGGGGAATAACGTAATCCCAGTCTAATTTTGTAACATACAAGGTTTGCATGAAATTTTTAAATAAAACCGTAATTGGCGAGTAAAAACCTAATCGATCAAAGATTTTTGCGATCGTGGATAAGATAACTTTTTTTGTTAATTTTTGTAGCTCTTTAACTGTGCTTTGGACGAAGAATTTGTCCGCTTTTGAATCCCAAGCAATTCCCAGAATTTTTGAGACATTGTTGTCTTGATCCAAAATAATTTTTATTTCATCTTCTGCGTCAGTTAATAAAATATTTGATCGCCATTTACTCAGGGGTATTTCGGTGGAACGTTCTGAATACGATTCTAACAGCTCGTCAATCGTTTTAATCGACAAGAAAGGCGAGGGAACTAAGCTATAAGTTAATATGTTGAGTTCAAAATATTTATAATTCTCAAAAGTTTTATCGAACCAAACAATGTTTTCAAAATGGCGATCTTCAGGGGCAATTAATATTTCACGAAACATTTTCACCATATCTGCTGTTAAAACAAATTTATATGCGCGCCAATTAATCAATATCGACGCGATATGGTTTTGAAGTTTCGATCCTGGTAACACTTCAACACCGGGTGATGAGGGATGGAAATGCGATCCGGCTGACTGGCTTGCTCCAGCGTAATTTCAGTCATGTGACCCATTCTCTTTATAAACTTTCATAAACTTCGTATAAATGTCCTTCAACGGCTGAAATCTATTTTCAAGTTGATTTTACACGGAGCGAACAGTACAGTAATATGTGATACAATTTTCAGTAAAATTTACTATATTATATAGCAACTGTGGGATGAAGCTGTTGTATTATTATAAATTAATATTTTATCATTTGTATTTAATAGAAATGAGTTCTAGTATAATATACTGTAAATAAAAGGAGATTTTTCTATATTATATAGAAAAAAGTAAATACACATTTCTACCAATATTTACTTTAGCAATATAGTAAAAAGTGAATAAAAGTTCGTATCAATTATTACTCTACCGATATAGTAAAAAGTGAATACAAGTTCCTATCAATTATTACTGTAACGATATAGTAAAAAGTGAATATAAGTGTGTGCCAGTATTTACAAAATTATTTGTGTAAATTTTAATATATTTTATTGCAATAATAATTTCCAACAAAAAAATTTTTATTCTTATTTTATAATCCTGCTATTATTATAACTATATCATTTTCGACGTTTTTGTTTTTATTCAAACATCTTACAAGACCATCTTTTTTCATTTTCAGTTATAATCACCTTTTTTGTTTCTGTCAACACAATATTAGTGGCATTTTATATATATACATATATTTTGTAAATGAAATCTCCTACCACCTAAACACATCAACATTTTATATAACTTAAACGCACCCTAAAAATCCTAACCCATTTTGAAAAACGCATATGTTACACAGACGCACTAATATCTTATATACATGTAACGCAGTTCACTAAGTCGCTACAAACGCAGATATAATAATATTTTTGCAGTTCATGTTTATATACAAGAGGTAGCAATATTTGTAGCTTGTGAGAAAGTTATGTGCAACTAAAGCGCGGGAAACTGTTTGAATTTAAATTGTAATAGTGTAGAAATTGAAAGTAACATGAAACAAAATGAAGAAATGTTTAATAAGTACAAGAAATGAAATAAAAAAATACTTTTCATGAATAAAATGAAGGTTTAGTAAATATTAAACTAATTAAATTTGATAATTTATAAATGAAATTTTTTATAAATAAAGTTTATTTTAATTTCTTTTTCTTTGTACAATTGAGCTTATTGTCAGATTTTGTTCATCAAAATAATAAAAGCTTTATAAGTATGGTAATATTGGCTATATAACAATTATTCATAGTTACATTTGCGTGAAGATTAGTTAGATCTGTCAATGAGTTTTTCTGTAACTCGTCATACTCATTAAAATCCACTTGAACAGGTTGATTTGAGGAAGATGGTCCAGGTCCTAACTAAAATCACAATTATATAAAAAATAATTGTTTTACATAAATGCAAACAATAATAATAATCAAGTCAATAAGGATGAAATTGTTATAGTAGAATAAGTTTAAATTTATACTTTTTTTTGAAACAATAACACTTATGTACAACAAAAGTATAACTCAAATTTTTTTTAAATACTTTAGTAACATTTATTTCTATTTAATAAGTGTACTTCTTTTTATATTTATTTAATTTAAGTTTGCTAAAAACATCATAAATAATTGAAATAAAATATTAAAAAATTAAGCTTAATAATAGGTTAGAAAATCGAAACTTCAAATTTTGCACAATAATAACACAATTGTCATTCTTTTATATATAATAATAGAAATTGTGTACTTGCCAACTGCTCTGCGTTTTACTTACTGCAAGAATAATAAGCTACAATACATTTATTTTATTACCTGATATGAAAAGAAATCCATTTTTCGTTTGTTTACTTCACCAAGAGTCACATATACACCAACACGAACGCACTGTTGTTTTGTTTTAACACGTTCTAATGATTCACTAACGTTATGCCTATACAATTTGCCGATTATTATGAATAATATTCTTAATACGACTATTATTTTACTACAATTTCAAAAACATACTGTTTAGATTAAACGAATACCGTTTAAAAAACAATATTTTCAAATTGGCGAATTGGCGACATTGTAAAATTACACTATTCAACAATGACTATGTCGATAAGTTACCATCTACATCATAAACATTGAAAATACAATTTTCACATCTGATAAGCGTTTTACATGTTTATTAAATTTCAATTTTAAATTATTTTTATTTATTAAATATTTTTTATTTCTTCATTAATTTTCATGCTTTCTTAATTTTGCATGTTATCAAAAAAACGTATTTTATAGATAAATATTTAATTAATTTTTATTCAATAATTTTATATATAATATTCTCATAATTTATGAATAACATCAATAAAATTGTTAATATTAATAAAGGGTAATAGTTTTGATAATGATAGAAAGTTTTATTATACGCATTTACAGCACATTCTTTAGTGCTTTGCGAATTGGTCAATACTACTATATATTATATCACTTTTTGCTTGTAATATTTGCATTTTCTGTTATATAAATATATTATTTTTGTTCATTGTAAAAAATACTGACACGAATATCAGATATTACTAATAAATATAGTAATTTTAACAATATCGTTCTCTCCGTGTAAATAATGCAAAAGATATTTTTAGAAAAAAAAGCTTGTTATAAATTATCGTCACATTTTTTCAATTTTTAGTTTTTCAAGTATTAAACATATTAAAAGGCTGAATTTATTACAGCTAACTAATTTAAGTTTGGCTCTTTAGATGGTAGACATTTTTCTAAATTACTGGTTTCATACTCAAGTTTGCCAAAAATAACTTTCCCAGAAACGATTTGCGACGATCAATACTTAATCAGTTAAACAATATATATTGTTCTTCAAAAGAAATAAATACAATTTTCCAAACTTTGATTACGTTTTTGATAAATGGAAACAATCAAGTACACCTCGTAGGTGAAAAAATGTTTATTCTTGTTGATTTACATCACAAAACGCACGATTACTGTGCGTTTAGAAAACCGTTGAGCTGTTAGTAATCAAAAACATTTTTAGTTTGCATCGAAATGAAATCTTCTTTCGCTCTCCATTCATTATTATTTGTAAATGTTGACTGAGCTGAATTTATTCTGACACTTTTATTTTCTGTCCAGCTTGTATAGTTCATGATTTGTGACCATGAATTTCGTTCTTCTTTATATACGTATGGCTGTTTTTTCTTCTGTGCATCTTTTTTATTGATGTTTCGGTGCTCTAATGGAATTTAGTGGTCAAATTTATGACTGCTCGCACAAGTGTTCATTTGCACTGCTTAAGCGTCGAGAGGCCAAAAAAAGTAATTTTACGTGCTGGAACAATGAAATTATATGCAAAAAAACACGTTCACAGATGAGAGTCTATAATTTATGTTCCATTTTCGACACGCAGTTATTAATTTAAATTCATTGTGCTCTTTTCAATAAAGGCGTGATTTTTGATAAAATTCAATTCAAAATATAATGTGATAAAAAAGGCTCTAGAAAAAGTAATGAGACCCTTGAGAATAATGCGTGATGAACATTTTCTTGTAATGTCAAATTTACGACGTCTTTTCTAGACGTAATAACTAATAAGCGGATTGAACCACGACGAAGGTGTAAAACTTTTTACAAAATTCAATCGATTTCTTACAAAATTTTCTCCAATGGAATGAGACATTTTCTGAGCCGTCTATAAAGTCAAGGGTTTAAGCTAAAACTTTCTGCTCCAGCTAATCTTTTTGCCAGAAGTAAAGCTTATTCGATCATTTTTCATGCAACTTGTACTCAACGTCAGCTGTTTTGTTTGGATAACAAATGTCGCGATAAATTATGCTTAATTAGGTGCCCCTGTCGTCTTTGTGTTTAGAATATATTTATCTGTTGAAGTTGTATATTTAAAGCGTTTACTGTATGACGTGAGCTCGCCTTTCTTTCCGTTAAGAGGAATATCTAATTTTTTTTCTCCACAAAGCCGTACGTGTACAAAATAGCTGCAAGTTGGACGCTTTTGCGCGTCTCACATCTTGGCACACGTACAACCATTCCTATAATGTTGCACGGCAAACTATTTCATCGTGGCTGCATGTATTATTACATCATTTACACCTTGGAACTTGTTTGCGAGCCTGAAATTTTCGAAGAAAACATTTAACTCAGTAGTCATGACGTGCGCGTTAATTTGATATAGATTAATTTTAAATTCCTGAGTTTCTTACACTTTTGCCAATTGAGAATGTTGGAAAATGTTTTCTGCACCCGTATCAAATAAACAACTTTGCTTTACTTTTTATTTTGCAGGATTTTAATTTACACAACATTCGTCGAGTTAATTAAGTAAAAATAAAGAGACTTTGGAATTCACAATTAAATTACATAATCAGATAATTTAATTAAAAAGACCGAGGTAAATAAATAACATTAATAAATATTGATTAAAATTGTTGGCCATTTCAAAATCAATTTCGTTTAAATGAATATGTATAAAAAAATCATTTTCTCAATCTCTAAAAGCATTTACATTTTTTTATAATGCACTTTTGCTGGAATTTTAGTCATAAGTAATAGCTTTTTATTTTTGAGTTTTATAAGTGTAATTTTATTATTAAAATGCTTTCATTAATCGGTTATTGTCATAAAAATATTTGACCAAAATGGCGATTAGTAAAAACGCGTAACCAATAATTTCATCATACATCGCTTAGTGAAGTTATTTTTGTATGTCAACGGGTTGTTGTAAAAAGTTTCTGTTTGAAATATTTCCACGCATTTCAATGCCGTCGGGGTTTGTAAAGGATATCATGCTATTCACAATCAGTCCTCTCGACATGAATAGACAGTTCGATGCGAGCAATTAAATGGCACGCAAGAGTCTCTCCAGCCATTTATTCGAAAATTCTTCATATGCACAACGAGTGACTCTGAACGACATGTGTTTCCATTAATTCATCCTAACTGCTAGCAACCGATCCAACGTCAATCTCGATAATAATTGCATCGCGTAATTAGAATGGTGTGTCATTTTTACACTTGTATTTTTTTGTTTTTTTTTCATTGATCAATGAAGCAAAAGTTATTCAATATACTAATTTTAAATTAATATTTCATAATATGTACTTACAGTTATAAAGTAATATGATTTTAATAAACAAAATAAAGATTCATTTATTTTTAAATATTTATTCATTTTTTTCTTATCAAAAATCAATCAACAAATAAAAATTTTTAAATGACAGTTCATCTGATATAAAGTTGATCAATTAATTTTGTTTTTAATTATATACAGGGTGTGGAAAAAGTTCCGGGATATACAAATATCTCGAGAAATACGCATCGGATCGAGAAACGGAAAAATACGTATCAAATATTTTTTGAAAATTTATCCAATGATTTCAAACTCAACCCCCCACCCCACCTCCAGGGGTGGGGTGGGGGCCAACTTTAAAATCTTAAATGGGAACCCGAAATTTTTATTGCAGATTCAGATTTCCCAGAAAAAATTACATTAATTTCACCTACAAGTTTTTGTATTTCAGTCGACAGATGGCGCTGTAATCGACAAAAATCAAAATTGGTTACAATTTATTGGAAAACGAGAATATCACGAGAAATATGCATCAGATCGAAAAACGGGAAAATACGTGTCAAATATTTTTTGAAAAGCTATCCATGAATACCAGAAACACTTTCTCTGGAAACTAAGTTTAGCGTTACCCAGGAACAACGACGTATTAGTTTTCTATGGAATTGAAATAAACGTAACATAAAAC
>JABFPM010004956.1:0-11898 GCA_022817325.1 Idris sp. 1 HC-2018 | reverse complement strand
CAATACATATAGTACACATACACACACAGTTTTAACCAAGAAAAAGACATTTTTCTCACTAATCCACGTTAAATTTATCTTTAATCCACCGATCGAGCATCATCCAGCTCCAAATTCACTGTACACTCGAAAAAAACTAAACAGACTATAATGCACTTTTGTCTGCACACTTTTACAAAAAAATTTACTAGTTCACTTCTTTTTTTTTCTAGATTTTGAGTTTAGGAAAAACATTTTTGATTTTGAGAAATTTTGTTGATTTCAGGAAATTTTTTTTGCTGCTAGGATAATTTTGTTGGGAAATTTTGGTGTGGGAAAAAAAGTGGCTTGGCAAATTTTGTGGACGAAAAAAGGGATGAATTTTTGGTTGAGTCGGACCGAGGCGACACACTACCGAGATGGCTCGATTCTGTCGGGGGTTTTACTTGTTCATCCCCTCGTCGGCGTGCCCTTAGTTTGCCCCCATCTCGCCGTACTGTTACCCTCTTACCCTTATTCCACCGTCGGCGCGGAATGAGGAATGACGCACTCCACCATCGCACACCCCCTCTCTCTTTTGCAACGCACATCCCTTTTTATGTTACCCTATCTTATGTTACGATATACTGGGTGGGATGCGTTTTATTTCCACCCAAATGCTGGCTACTCACTTTTGCGGCCTTTAATAAATGGAGGACCTGATGTTATTATCAGAACAACAATAACACTACAAATTAATAAAAATTTGATAAGTAAATTTTTTAAAACCAAATGATTAAAAAACGATTGTTCGTATAATATGGAAAATGCTTTAGTAAATTAATCTTTAAAGTGTATGAATAAAATAAGAGAGTTGTTCATTTATTTATAATTCCGCGAGATTATTCAGTATTAACTTGTTTCACTCGTACAGGCTTATAATTTGTTGGCTTTAAACTGCAAATAAAAATTTATTTTCTATATAATACTGGGAATTTTTTTGTATTTATCCCGAGTACATGAAATTAGTTATGCAAACATATTCTTGCCGTGTAAAAGGTAAAGAAGAAGACGAAAAGTTGAAAACAAATTTGTTTACTCCAAAGCGTGCATGTATGATTAATTGTAAATATAAAAGCAATGAAAATCTGCAGATAAAGTTGATCCAATTAAAAAATGTGTAATTTTATCTTTTCGTTAGTTTCTTTTTTCAATTTTCGTATTTAAAAAGTCTGTACGCTAAGAAATAATGTATTTTCAAATTTATTAAGGCTGCAGTTCAATTTTTCATGGAAGAAATAAGTTACATTTAATTTGTTTAAAATTCTTTTTCTATTTTTTTTGTTCAAAGAAATAATTTAGGTTTAATAAATAATAATAAAAGGTGAATTTTAGGTTAACTGATAGTTGTATATACCTTTTTAAAATTTAAAATATTTCTGTATATACTGGATTGAATAAAAGAATTTGTATTTATCGTAAGCTCCCAAATCTCGTTTGACATTCGAATCGGGGAAAGTGTTTTTGTTCACCCTATATATTTGCGACACGCATGTTTTTGTGCTTTGGTTCTGGTTTTATAAAAGATAGCGCATGCGTGTCTTGTGATAACAAAGGGTAAAACCAGAAGGAATGGACAATTAAACGTGAATATACTTTATATTACATTCGTGGATTCATTAAACTTTTTACTTCAGTCAGTCAATAAGATCTTCCCAAAAACACCTTAAGGAAAATAATTTTACAAAACAGTATTAATAAAATATTTATACTTTAGTACAAACGAAAAAATTAAAAAAAAAGAAATTTGTTGAATGTTTATTTTAAAAATGAATTTTATTTAATGTACGCTATATCCACATGTCAAGCAATATAGAAACCTGTCTTTTTTCCACTGGTGGCATTGGAGAAAGAAAAATTACGAACTTCTAACATGTTTAAAGCATCACCTTAATAGTTATCAAAGAAGTATATTAATATAAAAACATGAAGAAATTTTTAGATATTTTTCTAAAAACTTGTTTATACGACAACCAATTTGTTATAATAAGTTGACAAATGACAATCAAAATAAAGTATATTAGATAAATTTTGTTATAGATAAATAAAAATAATAATTTATTAGATAAAAATTTTTCCAGCTGTCGGTAAAACGAAGTTTGCGCGTGCGTATAGATGCACAACTTTTGTTTCTAAAATTCTTTAAAAAAAGTGTTTTTTGTTTTCAATCGAAAGTTTGCAAAATACATGAAGTTAAAATTCAATGGCATCTTTTCTTTATTCTTTTTAATAATAATAAAATAAGAAGGATTAAAACCCACATTTTAATCCAAAATGCTTTATTGTCAACTTTAGTTTGTAATACAATCTTTGCGGTTAAAATAGAAGAGGACATGAAAAAAAAGAGGTGCGAAAACCAAAAAGTCGAGTCCGAGTTTGGAAACCACTTGCCGGACGGGTTCAAAGCTGTAGTCGAAAAAGCTTGATAGGCGTGCTTGGCGCTGAAAAAATCGATCTTTTCAGCAAAAACAATGGTGCGGGAACGGCACATGTTTCATGGTTGCGAGCGAGAGGGAAAAAGTGCGCTTGATGTAGAGGACGGGTTGTGACGGTGCGAGAAAAATCGATGCAGCTCACTCTTGCAGTGTCTGACTCGCACCCCACCTTCCCTCGGGCCGATTCGGCTTGGGCGATTAGCATAAATTTCGTGATCTCAGGCCACACCCATTTGTCGAGTCACCCTCTCCGTAAAGACCTATGGGGAATTTCTAAAGACCTCGCCTTTTGCCGAGAACGGCCAGTAAGGATCGCGCATCAGGGGTGTGGGGTCGCAAAACAGCCCCGAGGATCACGCGCAACATCCGTCGCTGCCAAAGGGTTCCCACCGGGCCTGCCAACATTCCGTGATTCATGATCCGAGTACGCGAGTGTGCTCCCCCCCCCCCTTCTCCCGACACACGGAATCAGGCACAACTTTGCCATTCATTTCGTCAACTTATTGTTATTTATCGCAATCAACACTAATTGCCCGCTTGTTTCATCAAATTATTTTTTTTATTTCAACAGTTGGCCCACTTTTTACATTCTCAATTTAAGTTTTTTGTTATATTTATACCTGTCTTAAGATGAAAATGAAAAAAAGTATAACGTAAGAAAAAGCCTGAAAAATGATTTGAAAAACTCCATTTTTACTCTGAAAAATTGTTTAAACTTCTTTTGAAAAACTCTGAAAGTTTTATACATTTTTACGATCTTTCTGTATTCCAACTTTTTAAAGATTTTGAAGTAAAAATAAGTCTAATGTTAGAAAAACTCTGGAAAGTTTTACAAATTTTCAGTTTTCCAATTTTTTTGGTACAGTATGTAAAAAAACTTGAAAGATTTTGTCTATTAAGCACACAGAAAAATAATTGCAGCTTGAAATAAAGATCATACGTGCTGAAAAAATTGATTTTTATTCTCTTAAACCACTCACGCAAGATTTAATTTTTATCCATATAAAAAAGTTGATTTTATATATTGAGTCATTTGCAGCGCGCAAATTTATATTTATCTCGTCATTAAGGATAATTATGTAAAATGCGATGCAGAAGTGGAGAGAAATTTTGCATATTAATGTTCATAAATGAAAAGTTCGCATTTTCTTAAAACAGACCAAACAGAATGTAATTACGCGCAACGGAAGGCATCTCTGCCAGGGTATAATTGCAAAAATTACGACCTATGGCGCGTGAGTGAATGGTGATAATGAAAGAACATCAATTTATTGCAGTAAAATTTGTAACTAGTCCCGCATTTCTGCCGTTCCTTTTTTTCTTGTTTCTCTCTCTCTCTCTCTCTCTCTCTCTCTCTTTCTCTCTCTCTCGGATGTCGTTCACCAAGTGAAATCCGACGGACATACAAGACTTGTTACAAGTTCTACTGTGTACTCATTACTAAAGTATAACGGTACAGCCAAGCGTGAATAAAAAACAAAATTGAAAAAGCGTTTGTCTTTAATGAACTACAAGCAGCAAAATAAAAGCAAAATTTATTACAGAAAAATTGTTAACTTGTTAGCAATTAGTATATTCAATCCTTTTTTTTCTAACGGAATTCTAAATTAAATGAAATTCCTCAAAGATTTTCCACGTGAGTTGCTTTTATTTTGTATCAACAAAATTTGTGTGCAACTGCAGCGCATTTTCAGTTTTGATCGGGGTATGTATATAGCGGGTCTGATACGACAGCTAAGCATACACGTTATTATACAGTATCAGTATGTAATCGGCATAACGTAACGGTAGCTCGGCCAATGGTCATTACCAATAAAAAAATCGGCTCGGTCTTTCTGCGCGCTGCAAACAAGCTCTTCCGTCGTTTACTGCTATTAACGTACTTATCGGGTGTAACTTGGCAACCGGATAGCCGATAATTATAATACCGCGATCGCGCCTACCATTTGTCCTCGCAAATCGTGAAAGATTACTTCGCTTAGCATTTTTTCGTTCTCATTATTTATTGCCACGCTTTATCTGCGCCCGGTTCCGTAGCTTATTATAACGATCATGTTTTCCTTAATTTCTCTACTCGTATCTTGTATAATTACTTATTTAAAATTTGCAGGAAAGAAAACAAAAAATTCTGGAATATTTATTGAAATAACCTTTCGAGAAAACAAATTAGTAAACGAGAACGGTTTTATTTTTGAAGTGTACTCATATAAATAAGTGTTACATTAGGAAAACTAATTTGTAGATACAGCTTTAACAAATATTCAACAATTATTCAACATTGAAAACATTATATTTACTTGAAGTGTTTTCGAACAAAAATAATTAATCTAAACTAAAAGAATGTACATGAAATTTATAATAAGATTTATTCATTTAGAGTCACTATTTGGGAACTGTTTGTTAACAACAAATTATGGATTAAATTAACCGAAAAAAATTTAAATTTTACTTTGTACAAAACATTTTTAAACTTGTTGTTATTAGGTTTTACTTTTAAATATTAAAAATATTGTTTATAAATACACTTGATTTGTATATTAAACAGGTCTATTATTTTTGTAGTTTTTATAAAGTTTTGTTGTTTTGTTGTTTTGTTGTTTTGTTTTTCATTATTTTAAAATTTGCAGTTATTTTGTATTATTTTTTTTAAGTTGTACTTGTTTTGAGTGTATTTATATAAATATTCCTGTGCCTATGACATGAAAATGGCGTGTAAAAGATAAAAAGAAAAAAGGGCTCTCCCACGCATGTTCTAAAGTGAATTTCATTGATCGCAAAGAGTCGCACCCTCGAGAACATCGTTCTGATCCTCATCGGAGATGTTTTTTTCTCCCCTCGCCTCCAAAGAGCCAATGAAATTGGTTCATTGCGTTCTCAATGAAAACAACCCTTCGGGGGACGTGAATTTTTCATAAAAATACTCGCCAACCAATAAGAGAAAATTGCCGCTATTTTCCACCGTAGCATCGATTCAACTTGTAATTAAGGCTCCATTTGATTCAATTTGGGTCATTCAATCATATTGGCTTGTGACTATTTGTGCCTATTACAATCACAGCACCGTGCCAACATTTTTTTTAATTTAATGTCATATTCAGCCTTTTTTTATATCAACAAGTTTTTAAATCATAATTTTCTTTCAACTAAACTTATTTAAAAATCAAATTTCGATTATGTTTCACAATTTGGGTATTAAGTAAACTAAGTTTTTTTGTATTTTTTGGTGTAATTGAATTTGAAAAGCAGCTACAAATTATAAATGTTATATTGACTTGAAACGTAAGTTGTAACGAAACGATATCATTGCGGCAGGGTCGAAAGTCTGTGCACGGCAACGATTCTGCATTATTATTATTTATTAATTCGGGGCGCGCTAGATGCGCATCTCCGATTGCGTTACAGCTTGGCTTCCTACATCACGATTTTCTTATCTGCAGGCACCACCCGGCGAGCGATGCTTCCCCATACATCCTTGGCTCTCACTTGACTCGCAAAATTATTTTATTGATACAACCTTGTTTTAAATACAATCGGCTTTCCTTTATTTTATTCAAATTATTTTGCAAAAGAAAATGAAGACAAACAAAAGTAGCCTGCTTCAATTTAAGTAGAACTTAGAATTGGCTGAATTTTGTTTAATATTAAAATTTGAAATTAGCGCTGATTTCCAGTTTAGATATTCTGGTACCTACAATTGTTTTCATAAAATGTTTAATAACAAATATTTTCGTACATTATTTTGTTAAAAAAAGTTGGAGTCGTAATAAATTTATATTAATGGATTGCTACTTAAATATCTTTATTTGGGGAGACCGTTTAATGGCTCTTGTCTCTTAATTTATATGAACCGCTGATAACGATTCAGAAAATGGATGGGAAACGCTTTTCCAAGCAAATGAGGTTATTATTTCTTTCAACTGTCACTTCCCATTAATCTTTTGTAATTTTTAACAAAATTAAATTACATTTATACAGATATAATTTAGTTTATCAATTCAGTACAAAATTAATACTCAAAATTCATTAATAATAATTAATATTCATAACTAAGGTATATATTCACAAAATACAATACAAATACACATATTTGAATAATTAGAGTTTAGAATATATTATACTAATTCGCTAATTATAAAGCTGTACAATTTTTTCTAAATTTGATACTCAAAGCAGAATGCTGCATTGTACAAGTAAAATATCAAAGAGGAAAAAGATAAGAATCATATGTACGTATTACTGCAAGAAGTGTTTGTCGTAAAAATTGCGTGAGGCTTTGAAAGTCGAACGTTCAGCCGGACGTGGCTGCACTCTATTACTGTGCGAGATGCTGTGGATCCATTCTTAGAGGTTTCTTTTCCGGTGTCAGTATTACCACTTGCTGTTTATATAGTGTTTGCTTAATAGTTCTAATTTTAAAATGAATGGGAGTTTAATTTCACATCGTGAAAACGAATTCAAAACCGTCTTTGTTAATGTCTTTACTGCTTAACATTATTATCTCTGGTAAGGACCCATACAGGTATAACCATGTACTTTTTTTTAAGAATATTACTTAAATCATGCTGGAAGAAATGAATTTCTTGAAAGAAAATTGCATAACGTTTTTTTATAAATTCACAAACAACTTTACTGTTTCACCTTTTTTGAAATCTCGTGTGCTTTACAAAAAAACAAAAAGTTGAATACGAGATCTTTCATTCAAGTAAATTTAACTACAAGTGATTATCTAGAGTCCAATGATATATTCAATTGTATTATGAGATTAGCTGATAAAATGTAGATTTCTTCCGAAAATTACCTAGTATAAACATGTACAAGATTTAATATCAAACGTAAGATAATACGTGTTACTCTTCTCTCAAGCGAACTTATTATTTTTGTCATTGCTAACTCTTGCATTCACCTCTTCTACAGTGTTACATAATATTTGTATTATTTTACCATTTTTTTTGTATTTCTTTTCTGCAAAAGGAATAAATAAATAAATAAATAAATTTAACTGATTAAAAACAAATTTTAGTATAATTATAACAGCAAGAAGTAGTTAGCAAAAGTTTACATTTATTTATTTTTTGAAAAGAAAAGGGGGAAGGACAAAAAATGTTTGGAATTCGATGAACTCGACTCGTTTGTCTGGCGAGTGGTGATAGCAGCAAGAGCAGGCTACTAAATATCAGAAATCCTTAATGGATCTCGAGGCAGCAACAATGGTCGATTCGGCGGCTCCTGTAGCTGCACTTACACGATTACGTAGACTTACGCGTGCTCGTGCGGGTTCTCGACCAGGATATCGCGTTCATTACGCCTTATCTATTCTCCTCGCTGGCTACCGGGGGCACCCTCTTTGCGCTCAACCTACAGCACACACTCCTTTCAGAGTCTACCTTTACAGCCATTTTCTTTCTTTGTATACGTCTGTAGACATTCAAATGGCTGCAAAAACACGTGCGTCTTTATATAGACGCAATTATTTTTCCTCCTATAATACGATTTATTCTAATTACTTTGTTAATTATTTGGCTTTTGTTTGGAAATTGAAGAAATGCTTCAATGGAATGAGACAAATATTAAGCTCGACTGTCTTTTTTTCTCATTGCGATCGTATCTTAATTAAATTTGGATAACAAACCTTTTGATAAGAGATTTTGTATTCAAAAAGGAACGCAGATAAAATAAAGAGATGGACTTTTTGTACAGTAATTTGCATATAATTGGTCTAATACTTTTTTATTTGTTGGCAGGAAGAAAACAAAATGTTGGTTCAAAAACAAAGTGGTTGTTCATAAATAACAAAATGTTGATTAGATAAGATTGAAGTCTTCGTTTCAAAAAGTTGGTTTCCCATTATAATTTGATCAAAATATACTTCAGCCACAAAATATTGGAGTACTTTATTTTCGTTAGTAGTTATAGTTGTTATAAAAGTTCAATCATATCAGTTTGTATAATTTTAGTATTGTAAGAAAACATGTAGATGGTCGGCTATCTCACCCTTGACCGTGCGTGCATCCGAACTTTGCTACAGGTAAATTCAATCGACTTACCAGAAACAGTAGATAAAGTCAGTTGATTGACTGCAACGCCAGCAATGGCCTTACACCATCCGAACCTGTAATTTCACAATAGTTATCAAATACTGTTTATGAAGAAATTATTACATTTTAACTCTAACAGATCTAAAATATTTTTTACTTTGCAATGATTGGACATGATTTCAGCTGCATGAAATTTAAAATCTTAGGAAAATAATAATGTAAATTTTTTCCTTTATAAAATCATACAAGAGGTTTCTATATTTATTCAAATCAATGTTTATATATAAAATCTAACAAAGCATGATAAAGGACACAATTAAAGGGCATTGTAATGCAGCTATTAATGTTTATCAAGTTCGACGTGGGAATGTGTGATAAAAGTTGAACATCCATCGCGTGCAAGTATTTTGCATTTATACATTACATATCCGGGGCAACACTTTCCCGATATTTGCTTTCATTCATGATTGATTTTTACATCATCTGGCAAATTGGATTAATGCCGGGTCGCGATTTAAGACTGCCGATGCGAGTTCAGAGGATGCCTTTCTCAGGACGTGCTGCGCCTCCTTCGATATAGGTGCAGCGTTGTCAAACCGTGGGAAATATCCATACGTGTGTTATGTTATACATTCTAATACGCAATACATCAGCGATTGTTTTTATGTTATTCTATAAATGGACAAATTATTCGTTGTTGAAGTTGTAATTAATGTTTTCGGTGAATTCCGCAGACTGATTTATTAAGACGATTTCTGTTTGTGTAGAATAATATTTAAATATCTATAACTCCATTAAGATGAATTTTATTATTCATAAAACAACAAAATATTGAAATAACAAAAAGTTTATATAAGATTAAATAGTAGATAAATTGATAAAAATAAAATGCTCAATTGATTCAAAGTTGTGCAGTGTAGTAAGTTTATTGCACTGATATTTTAACAGTCATGTTTATGTCATTTTTGTACACAGTTGTGGATAAAATATTAAGATAATGGTTGACAAGAGTTAAAGTTGTTTATAATGTATGAATGTAATGTACATGAACAGTAATACACTTATCAAGGTGTAAACTTGTGATGATTTACAATAACATCGCTTACCTTAAGGGATTTGTAATATTATTATAAGCTCCAGGGGTCATAAGTTCAAATCCCCCTGGATGGTTATATAAATTTATTTCAATCAATCTTGTCAGAAAATTATTTGCCCGCAATATTTTGTACGTTAAATTAAAATTCATTTTGCTTCAAATATAATTTAATTTAACGTCAGAAAATTTTTGTCCACTTAGCATTATAATTTAACAAAAATTAATACATTTATCGAATTACACATTTGTTCAAAGAAAAAATTTAAAACTAATTCAATTGTCGTTGGCCATGTGTAATTTCTTTTTTCCTCAAGAAAGCATGTTTGTCCGGGAACATCGTGCATTACCATAATTCACTTTTCTTGCTTGTATAATGCCGCAGTGTTCTTTGTAAGATCCAACCCCTTTGCGCACACTTTTGGGCTCATTATTGCATCATTTACTTTTTGCACCTATTCCCGTGTCCAGCCGTTTAACTTACTGACGAGCCAAAATTAGCTGCGTACGTGCCGGACTTGTTTAAGCTGCGACATATTTACGCGTTTTTAAATTGCCAGAGTTAAATATGTACCCTCGGAAATAATTGACCGTACCTTTAATGAAACACTTTTATACTAACCGGATATTTAAATTATTACATTATTTTTGCTTGAGAAACATTTTTCTTTGCTTGCGCCTCTTTTAGCAGAAAATGTTCTCTAGAAAAAGGCGATACAAAAATTTACACGAGATGAAAGAAATTGTTTAATTATGAATAAACATTTGCGGTAAATATATTTAATTTAAAAAAAATTTAATTAAGTAAAAAAAGTAGATTTTAAATGTTTTCGTTGAACAAAGTTTGATTTTTGAATTTCTTTGACTGTGATATTGATTGTAATTGAAGTGACGTAATAGTTTTGCTAATCGCACGTAAGCCACGAAATTTCCCACGGCTCTTCTCGATCGCGTCAACCGGAGAGAGTAACCGCGAAAGAGAAACGAACGATGCGCGTATGTCCGCGCAATCCGTACAGGAAAGGTCGTGGGGATCGATCTGCTTTCTCAGCGGGATATATGCGCCGCGGTTGATCGGCAACACGCTTGCATAACAGACCGCCAGAATCACTGACGGTGTCTGTCGGTGGTTTCCGCTGTGTTTTGTCGTTAACAAACCTCGATTTGCTACTGTGTTACGGACGATTCCAAGGAAACCCGACGTGGGACCATGAATAACGCGAGACTAAGAGAAATTTTGCCACGAGCAAAATGTAGTGTGTAATAAATATATGCTTTTCCAAAATTGAATTATAATAATAATAATGGTGATAAGAAAAAAAATTATGAAATTAACAGTTTGCATAAAACGTTAAAATTGTTCGCATCTGAAAAATGTTTATCTATCATGATATTTAGGGAGTTAATTCATGAGGCATAAATATTGTTTATAAGAATATATTTTCCTTAAATTAATTACTTTTCATCAAATACTTTTTATTCATGTAAAAAATAGTATGCATAGGTTTAGAAATGTTAAAGACTTATGTTAAAACACCTGTGTTTTAATATATATATCTTCAAAGGTGTATTTGAAAAGCTTGTAAACTTTCAGATTATATTTGTCAACAAAGAAAAGTTCATGTGCACTAATTTTTTCTGCTTTTGTGAATGTGTATAAAATTTATAAAAATCATTTAAAACATCTTTTTATTTTCGAAACGTTTTCCGAATATTTTATATTTAAGAAAATATTCAAAAAAATTGAATTTATTTATTTTTAATTAATTGTATGAGCAAATAATTCTTACAAAAATACTCTTTTGGGTCATTTATTCTTCAATATGTGATTATTTGACATTTTATGATATTTTTAAGTATTAAATAATAATTAAAACAAAGTATAAGGTCTAGAACTATTCACCTTGTATATTTTTAATATTAATATAAATAAAGAAAAACTCTTTTATTAAAAGTTATTTACATGTTTATTTGATTATAATTTAAAAATGAATCTATTAGCAAATTAACAATTTGTCAATTTTACTACTGTCGGTGATCAGATTTATTACTTTTTTTTACAGAGAATTATTGATATTCTGAGGAAGGGGATTGTAAAATCCAGTAAATGAATCTTTTATTTTTTTCTAAGATACTAGAATAGTCATCATCAATTCAGCTCTTTTATTGATGTGAAATTTACTAGTCTTATACTCTCTAAACCCTCAGCAGTGAAAATCGGCTATTTTTTACTGATTTAGCAGTGAGTCTTATTTCTTAAGAATAAATTACTGCTAGAGAGCATTAAATTATTTTTATCAAGTTAGTAAAGAAGTAT
>JABFPM010004955.1:0-11900 GCA_022817325.1 Idris sp. 1 HC-2018 | reverse complement strand
CCCCCTCCCTTTACCCCAACATAAAAAAACGTAAAATTAAAAATTAAACTTTATTGTATCACATCATTTTATTAAATCTTAGGATATTGTAAGAATTAGTTATTCCTGTTCGAAAGACCACGGATTTTTGATCCATTCAGATAGCTCATGGATAACTGGCAACCGATCAGACTCATTTTCATTATTTATCAAAACATGTGCGTCTTTGTAAATATCGTCGACATTTATCTATTCAGCAGAATTTTCTGTACTTTCTTCGCCACCTAAAATACACAGCGCCTCGTTATTGCGATAACTAGCTATTTTCAAAGGGATGATTTTCATGCAGGTCATAGTTTCCTCTCCCTTTCTGTGAACTTGTTTTTTATGAAGTTTCATATATTGTTGCGATGCAAAATACAAATCACATACAAGGCAGATTCTTTGATGCAATCCTTCATACACAGACGGACAAAACAAATCGTAAGATATCTAAAATTAAGAATAAATAATTTTGTATATCATAAATAGCTTTTTATATTAGTAAATATACGTTTTTTTATATTTATGAGTCGCAAGTGCAGACAAAGATTTGATATTAAAAATCAATAAAAAACGTGACATCACATTTCCAGCCGAACTCTCCCCCCTCCCCCCAAGGTGCGTAACGTACTAAATGAACGACTCCTTTTTACGTTTCACAAAATGTGGTTTAGATTTTGTGTGCATATTTTTTGGAAAAAAATGTATATTTGTTAATAGAAATGTCTTAATTCATACAGAAACAAAATTAAGTATGAACATTGTTAAGGGGACAGTGTAGCGAAAAATGATGACAAATCACGAAAAATTGAAAAACAAATTATAGCATTTTCTAGCACTTTAAAGTATCTACTTTCGTGTGGTGAAAATGATTTTTTGGAATCTCGTTTAAAAATAGTAAAATTTACAATTTTGTGTGGTAGTGTAATAACAAGCAATAACAAAATTGAACTTCAAATCGATTTTTCTAGATCTTTTTTTCATTTCTCTAACTTTGAAATGTTCCTTACACGTCAATTTTCATCCGATTTACTATTTTTTTTTTTAAATTGCAGATAATATGTTTTTTCGATGTTTTTCACTTGAATAGTGATAACTTTTTTATTTGTTTGTTTATCAAAATTTTGTAAATACAAATTGTTGTCCACTAAATTATCAAAATTTTAAAAAAAATAGTAAATCGAATGAAAATTGGCGTGCAAGGAACATTTTGAATATGACCCTTTTTCGTGCAATTGTTTATAAAAAATTAGTTAATTATTTATTTATATCCAATTTTCAATGCAAATCCTTAAAGTAATATCTGAATGCATTCAAATAAAAAAAGTCTCGCAAAGATCGGTTAACAATTGCCGAAAATAGCACTTTTGCTACACTGTTCCCTTAAGAAATATAAAACATTTATAATTCTTCTTCGTCTTAATTAAAATTGAAATATTTGTGTACACTTGAAAAAGATACTTTTGCCAAAAATGGTTTAAAAATGCGTTAAAATATAACAGCTTAAAATGTATTTAATGTTGCAAACAAAATAAGAAGTAATATTTGAATTGAAGCTTCTATTTAAAGTTGAAAAATTTTCACTGAATGTGTTTCATGTTATTATATAGTGAGATATAAATGAAGAAAGTAATATACCATGAGGTGCAGAAAATGTCGAGGCATGTACATATACACTTCAGTCTCGACTTGTCAGCAACTCCTAACATTAACTGTGCATAATACATTCAAGTTTTTCATTGATTCAGAGTTAAATCTTTTTGAAACGAAAGGAAGAAAGTAAAACAAGAATATACCCAAAGAAAAGAATCCATTAAAAATACTTTTATTATTCATAGATTCTAAACACTGTATAGTAATTTTTGATTCTGCATTAAGTTCATAAAGTGAGTTTAAAAATACGAGAATAAATATTTAATATGAAGATTAAAACTATTGTTTCTTTATTTTAGTGTATAATTTCAAAATAACAAATTTAAAAAATAAAATACGGTATACATTAATGTACAACAACAATAAGAAGCAAGCTAGGAGAGTATAGTATACAGTATATTACTAGAAAAATATAACCCTAAATACATGTGAAAAAGTGATTTCATGCATTATAACAAAATTGAAAGATTCTAAGCTTAGTACAGAATGCTTTGAATAAATAAATATGAAATGAAAAACTGAAAGTGTTATGCATTGTGGGCTGATATTTATAAAATTCAATATTATAGTTTGCAATCGATACTTCATATTTTTTATTTTATCAAACACTTTGTATGTTTTATTAGAAAATATTTAATCTATAAATGTTTCATACTTTAGTATGTGAAACTGAATGACTATAAGAGTCTCTAAAAAATTGTGTTTGTTTAAAACTTTACAACTTAAGTTAATCTAAAATCCCTTGTTTTTGTAAATTATTAATGTTTTTTTCATTTAAATAAAGTAATAAAGGATTTAGTTTGATTTTTATATTACAAAATTCTTTGTGCCATAGTAAATAATTACCAAGATCCCAAAAAACTTGCACTGCAAAGTAAAATTTAATTAAAACTCACTGTTCATAAGCTCATTTAACCGATGACTATCTTATTTTGTAATTACACAATAATGAGATTAATTTTAATATTAATTTTATTTTTCAATGTAATCATCAGTTAGTTTATAAAATTTATAACTGCCAGCAATCATAAGTTTTTAAAGCCAAGTGTTTTATTTTTGTCATACATAATTAATGTATTAAAATTGAATTTTCTTAAACACTATATCATCACTATTATTTATTATTTGTATTCATTATTCCTAAAAGGTTAAATAACCGGGTGACTTGTTTTTAAACGTAACACCATGATAAAGCATTAATTAATTGCATTTGAACAAAAACTCGGCGAACAAAATATTACAAAACTTTGATATTCAAGCAGCAGGCAATAAATTGGAAGAATCCCCGACAACAGACAAAGAGACAAAAGAAAGAGTCTACTTATGCGGTTTACTTTGCCGCCACTTTTCACCCCTATCCCCCATCCTTGAGGGCATTCAGGCGCATCAATTACCCCGGCATAAAACGGACAACCGATGTAAAAATTACACGCCAAAAGATCAATTGCCTCGTGAGTCAAGCTGCCTGGCTAATAATTCGACGCGACTTTGCGCGCCGGTAATTGGGATCGCTGTCTTTGGAACATCCCTTGAGTGACAGCCGGAAACGCCCTGCTGCCTAATCCCATATAACCTCCCCCCAAAACGATGATTTTTTGCCCAACCCTACTAGCGTTGATAATAGTCAAGAAGCATCTTACGCACATTAACACGCACACCTAAAGCAAGGACACAAAATGACAGAGAAGGATAAAACGTCGGAGATAAGGTGCGGTGGATTTTGGGGGAGGTTCGTGCACGTGCGTGATAACCATGAATTTAAACCGTGTGTACGAGAGCGAGCGAGCGAGATAACCTGTCGGGGTTGACTTGTAGTTGTGTGTGTGTGTTGTACTTTACCAATGTGTATAAAACTCGGTAGTAATAATGGCTTGGCTGTGTGTGTGTGTGTGTGTGTGTGCTCACGTAGATTCGTACGAAGGGTCCCATTGGGAGGACGGGGTGGTTTCGCGGGGAGCGTTGGAGCATGCGCAAGTGGGAGTGGCTGCTGAGTCGCACAGAGTGTGTTGTACCGTTAGTCTGCCAACTCCCGCCAAGGTTTGTCAATTCGCGGCAGTCGTAACCACTTTGACGCGTCCATTTGACGCGCGTCAAGGCTCGCGTTACGCGTTATTTGAGCGCGCGCGAAATCGCTCTTCAGCGGTCATCCGGCCGGACTGTTGGCAAGGGAAAAGTGTGCGTGTCAACTATTGTGTGCACGTGGCCAGTTGTGCAAAATTTGAAATTCCCGGCAAATGTCGAGAAGAGCACCAACAAAAGGGTTATTATGGTGCCCCAGGTGACACACCGAGGAATAAAGTGTCCGCGCTGAGTGTTATTGTTTTAAGGCCTTATTTAGTCAAAACCTGTTCGAGAGAAAAGTTGAGCTGGGATAAAAGTAGCTAGTGAAAGGATATCAGTGCTGAATTTATTTTTTTTCTTTTTTTTGAAGTTTTAGCCCCAGTAGTGTAATTGAGCGGGGAAAAGCTTGTTGAAAGTTTTCATCTCGCAGACAGCTTGATGGCAAAGTTGTAAAACGAGCGGAATTACGTGAATGTCAATCGGACGATGAATTTCTGCAGGTCACAAGTGAAGAAGAAGAAGAAGCAGCAGCGGCACAAGTGGGCGGATACTTTTGAAAGTAAATCGTGTTCCCGAAGCGGGAGCTGTCCGTCCAAAATGCGACTCGTACTACTACCACTTGTATTCTGCTCCCTCTTTGCGACAGGTAAAGTCTTTTAAGCCCGCTTTGGTTGTTTTAGCTTTTATCTTCGTCTTTTATTTGTGTCGTTTTGTACTTCACACCGAGAGAAAAATAAACAACGACTAAGTGACACCGCGCAAGTTTCGATGCAAAATTAGATCCAGTACCTAATGTTGCGTGTTTTTTCTAAAAATAAATGTCAGAAAAGAGTTTTTGCACAATTTGTATCAATTATGAACAAATGAGAAAAAGTTTTTGAACTTCTTACTTCATTTCCAGCTACTGTCTATTTAGGAGTGCTTCCTATCTGCATTTTAATCTTCAAACTATTTTTTCCGTCTTTCTTATTCTTCTTTTTTTCTTAATCAATTGTGTTTGAAAAGTGCTGACTTGTTGAAATTGAGCAAAGAAATACTGCAGAACAATTAGCCTGGATAACATACTGGCGTTAACTTTTGTTTGTTTCAAACTTTCGGAGACAAATCTTAACTGTTCATTTAACATGAGCATTTAAAGAAACATTTGCATTTTATTGAAATGAAGAAAAATACAAAACAGATAAAACTCGAAAAGTTAAATGTCGATAATCGACGATCTCAGGAATTCGTGTTTCTTAACTGATCTAAGTGATACAAGATGATAATTTCCTAACGGATTTCCAATGTAATTTCATTTATATTTGGAAGTATCATACAATCTAGTATTTTATCAAGTATTGCAATAAAACAAATTAAATGATATTTTAAATACAACAATTAGTGATGGAGCAAGAATAAAATGTTCTGAATTTATTTATTTCTGATTTTATGTTGAGGGAAAAATATTGGGGATTGCTTTTGTTAGGAAGTAGGAGCAAGTTCTCGTGAACCTAAATACTCGGTGACTTTTTCCCGCGTGGAAAAAGGTGTGGCATTAGTGTAATGAAACTTCTACGAAAAATGAATTTAATCGATATGTGTTATCTGTAATTCAGATAAAATAAGTTTATTTTGTATTTAGTTTAACATAAATTTAACAAAAGCATTTAGCTAGTTCAAACGAAATTTGTATGCTGAGGCTATTATGAAAAGAATATAAAATACACAATATGAAAGTTAAAAACGAAACTTGTTTAAACACGCATCAAGCCATTCGAAATAAAGTCTGCATACATCTAGCCAGATCAAAATAAAGATTAACTTTTGTGTCTTTACACAAAGTGGCGAGTTTTTTTTTCTTTTAAAGTTGTACAAAGAATTTCGGATTAAAATATATTTTACCAAGTTTCAATTCTGAGTTGGGAAAAAGAACTTGAAACATTTCTTTCAGACAGAGATGTTTCAACATCTGCTGAAGTAATTAGCTAATTTTGACCTTGTTTTGTTAAAACTGATAATCATTTTGTCGAATGAATACTATCGTAAAATACTAGATCTTTATGAATGAAAAAGATGTATAAACTTACTTGTAGAGTTAATACAAGTCTATAAAAATTTGGTTATTAATATTTTTTATTAAAAGATTCTTTTATTTATAATATATATCATTTATTTAAATAATTTTATGTTATTATTATATAGAGAGAGAATAAAACCAAATTAATGTAATTAAAGTAAAGAAATATAAGGTATTGATATGGGTATGATGTGTTATTTAAGTGGTATAAATTCTGGCTTTATGCCATCTATACACGTGATAGGGTCAAAAGTCATACTAAAAAATAATATTGATTGCACTTGTAAATAATAATATAAATTCAATTATTAGTTTATTTATTTACTCATACTGGAATACATCTTTTTACACTTATGAAAAATGGGTATAATTCATATATGAACATTTTAACTCAAATTGCAATTTTAAAAGGTCGCAGAAGTCTTTGACATTTGCTTCTCTAATATTTATTCAGTCCTTAAATTCTTTTTGAGAACAAATTATTACAAAATTTTAATTGATATATAAACATTAAAATATGACTATCTGAAGAGACAAGTTTTATATGTTTATAAGATGTTTTAATTTTTTTATAGGATAAATGTAATAGTGAATGAACAGTATCAATGAAAAGTATAAGTAAAATAAAATTTCAACATTTTGATATATTTGAATAGAATTTTTCATAAATCAAAAAAATTTATAAACGTCAAAATGTAGGTGTTCATTTATTGGTGCAATCTGGCATCTCGCATTTAGAACTAATTTTTATTGAATGTATGGTATAAATAAAAATTTAAAAAATATATTTCTCAAACTTTAATGAATAAACAATCTATTTTGACTTTGTTAATATGATTTTTATAAATAAATGATTAGGATTTATTAATAAATTAGGTGGAAAAATGATTAAGTGTTCATTGGAGCAACGACCCTAGTTCGTTTATATTACTATTTACACTCTAGTTTACAACATTTAATTCTTTTAAACTATTTTATATCTAAAACAATTTACGCAAAAATTTGAAAAAGTTACTGAATTAAACAATTGGACTTTTAATTGTTTTTTTATTTTTATTTGAACTACTATTTGCATTTAATTTTTACAAGTTTGTAAAAACATAATAAGTAGCTCGTTGTATTTATTATTTCAGTTCAGCAAATGCTTTTCTGTGTGGTAAAAGCTTTGAAATGAGTTTCATATATATGTTTTTAATTTAATTATCTTTTCTTTAGTAAATTTAACACGTTGAATTAATTGAACTTTTTCACGTATCAAAATCCATAATAAAATATCTTGAATACTTTGTTTAAAAATAAAATTCCAAATTATTAAATTTCTATGTAAATGTTACTTAGTAAGTGTCATTTTTTTAAAGTTCTTTAATATTAACTTACAAATATTGAAGAATATCAAAAAGTATTTCATTATTTTATAAAAAAGTAATTTCAATGAAAAATTAATGACATTTGGATTATAAAGTGAATATTCAAATCAATATTGTGTTTATATTTTTTAAGTTGATTTTAAATAGTTATAATTATAAATGACATAAAACTGTAATGACTTGAATAGATTTTAATTTGTAAATTGCTTCCGTTATAGAGAAACTGTTTCACGGTCAGTAATTGTTTAGTTTGGAGCACTTTCATACGGTTGAACTACGAACAATGGAAGCAAACATTCGACAGCCACTGATATTCACAATACAAGGGCAATAAATAAATTAATTTAATTAAACAACTTATTTTTTCCTACAGATTAACGGTGATTGTAATTGTTTAAAAGCAAATAAACATGTATGTGGAACTGTAATCTTACATTAACAGATATAAACAACATGAAACGGACAATTTATTTATCCAATCAAAATTTTTATTATAATTATTAAATTATTATTTATTAAAAAATAAATCTTTACTTCCTGATTGTTTTTTAGTTTTATTTTTATTCACATAGATATGCATATTAAATAGTTTGCATAAATAAAAAATAATGAAAATATATTTATGTTAACATACGACGTTAATGAAGAATAAATTGAGAGATAGTTATCGATGAATGTTAGGATCCATTGCAAAAACAAATACCAGTAGCAAAATTAATTAAATGCTAACTGAAAGCTAACACATATTCAATGATGAAAAATGAACTGTCTTTTCAAAAAATGCCTATAATTCATTTATCCTGATAGGAACATTCAATTCACATGAAAATCGAATTGTACATTTTTTTTGCTTTTTATATCTGAAGTGCTAACAAATGTGATATTAATTGAAACTATATTAATATTTATGCATAATTTACATTTCAAATATGTACACCTTTTTCTGTTTTCTATTTTCACTTTACGCTTCTTTTGCTCCACATATAAAGGTTTTATTAGCTTCACGTTCGTTGTGTTTTCATTTTTTTTCTTGTTGTAACTAGAATGTATGAATATTGTAGTCATTATGACATTTTCTGCGATGTTCTCAAGCACACTCATCACTTCCGCTCACTCATCCTACAATTTCATTTATGTTTTACGAATAAATGTATAATAAATATAAATCAAATTACTCTTCTCTTACTTAATATTTGGTTTCAAACTCTGCGCAAATGCACATGCTTTTATTTATCATTTATGCAATTAATTATTTTAAGAATTTTGAAAGCAACTTTTATGCTTTTATCAGGCAAAGATTCTTTAAAAACTTGAATAATTTTCAACTGAAAATTTCTAAGGATTTTTAAATTAATTGCATTTATGCATAAATTTAATTAAGGTAATTAAATTAAATAATTAGAAATTCTTTAACTGAATTTAAAATGAGGGACATTTTACTTTCTAAACTTCACTTAGTAAAATACAGCTAATTTTTACTGTTTTAGCAGTGAAGTGAAAAGAATACTGGCCAACTGAAATTGCAGAAGCAATTTAAAAGCTTTCAAAAATATTTTAATTCCTAATATTAGTTTAATTGCTAAAATTAAGAATTTTTTAAGGAATATTTTTAAAAGTTTATTACAAAAAAAGTCTTTTTGTAATGTATGAATATATTCTATTAAATAATAATTAAAAAAATGTTAATGTTTCTTTCATATAAAATAAACAACACAAAAAAACATATTGCAAAGAGTTAACAAAAATCTGTCATTTTTTGCCGAAGTGAATATTTTACAATAATATTTCAAATATTTTGTAAAATACACATCAAATGGAAAACACTTCGCAACAAAACTTTAAATGTAAAATAGAAAAGTTTAAAAGACAATAAAAAGTATAAATAATTTCAATACATATGATGTCAGTGAAGATAAACCGAAGGTAATACATAAGAATTTCGTCAAATGTCATATACTTCGTATATACTACATGCATTCAATTCAATTCTTTATTTAGGAACAATACAGATAATAGACAAAATTATAAAATATATTCTATTTAAATAAAATATGAACTTTGACTTTAGTTCAAATCTTATTTTAAACTTTAATATTTTTCTTAAGATAATTATTTAAAATGAAAGACAGAGTTTTTACTAAGATTTATTATAAATTATTAGTACGATAAATTTATTGAACTTTTATTTATTAAAAATGCATTTTGGATTAACGTCAAATTTATGTTTTTTTTTGATAGAATTTGACAGTGTTCTCTAGATATTTTGTTTAGTAATTAGAACATTTTTAATGCAGGTGTCAACAGCATTAATTTAATCTGCATGTTCGGGTGTTCGTTTGCAACAAAAAAGTTAGTTGAAATTACTTTTACAAGATTTAACTTCTATTTTTTCTTGCCAGTCATCTACTCAGAACCACGCCCTAAATGTTTCAGCTTAGTTCGAACATTGTCGACACGAATAAACGCACAAATTTGGATAGAATATTTTCCATTCCCTAGATTTTCATGAAAATCTTTGAATAAACTTAAAATTAACTTATTTTTAAAGCCAATTTATTTATGGTTAAAAATAAGTATTTCTTGTCAGAATGTAAATTTTTACCAATAAAGATAATGTAAATCTAAATAAAAGTAAGTACATCAATTTTGATTAAATACAAACAAACTCTTAAATATCATTTTTAAATTAAAGAGACACTCGATAGGTGAAGGAAATTGGGATCACTTTCATTTGTGGGGATTTTGAAACTTTAATTTTGTTATATAACTTTTGTTAGAAAATTTTTTATAAGTTTAGTTATATCATTTTTAAGTGTCAAAAAATTGCACATGAATTTAATATTATTAATAGATTCATGTATAAATTCATTTTTTTATTTTAATTACAATCTTTTGATTTTTGAAGGATCATTTTTGAATTTTTCCTATTTAAAGTAGGGAAAGCCCGGACAAGATGGACCGCTTAAGGAAGATTGGTCTTTAAAATAATAAATTATAGTCATCTTATATCTTTCGTTACGTAAACATATAAAGTGAACATCGTACATATATATATTTCAAACAGAAAATACATATTTAATTGTATTTGGTAAACATAGTAGTTGATTTTTTAAAAAAATTCTCTAAAAATTTGTTTAAACAAAGATATTTCAATTCTCACTGCACATTATGTTTGTGCAATAGTTAAACAAATAACAACAATATATAAAGTTCAGAAAACATTTTAATACACACTGTGAGAAGTAGACTGTCAAAATAACAACCTTGTATGTTACTACTACATCTGTAATATAAGACTATAAGTTTCTACAATCCATGGACTTTAAAATCTAACCAAATATAAAAAAATTTCAATGTTAATATATGTAAGTCATTTTAGAAAAAAAAGTAAATATCACTGTATGAACTTAAATAAAATGCATTTCTATAAACAACATTGTTTTTTAAATTTAATTTGAAAATCGTTATTACATAACCTTCAAGAATTCATTGAGTTAATTTTTATCATGAAATATGTTTAATTTAAATAGTTAAACATATTATAAATTTAATATTATTATTCAATTAATCATTTTCTATTTTTAAATCTATTTTTTTTGTGTAATACTTGCTTTCGAGTAAGAATGTTTTTACGGTGCAAAGATCGTAGAAACTTACAATACGCACTATATTATCAACAGAGAAGACTGTTATTTTAACAGTCTACTTCTCCCAGTGCAGTATATAAAAAACGTATTGAAAAGAATAATATTCCCTTTACAAAAATTCACTTTAGAAGCTGCTATCGCGCATAAAAGAAAAAGCAATGTTCCATCTTGCCCGTTGGTCCGTTTTGCCCGGGTTTCCCCTAGATAATTCAATCAGCATTATCGGTAATTTAGTAGTGTTTATTGATTATCAAGTTATGACCTTACGTGGCTTCAAGTTTTTTCTAAATTAAAATGTCTATAGCATAATCATACTTGTGTACATCAAATATTGGTCAGAACTTTGTTAGAACGTCTTACATTATTATGGACTAAAATGTGGATTTACTTAACGGACGCTCGATTAGATTCTCGAATGGCATTCCTGACTGGGTTTGATCATGAACATTTCCGATAAGATTCAATTAAATTAGCATGCCATAATCCGGAGTGAAATTATTATTTGAATTTTCGGAATGAAAATTTGTAACCTTTTTTCTAAAGCCCTTTACACATTTTTGAAAGATTTGAAAAAAATTCAAGTACTAACAAAATTTAATTATACAATTAATATAGAATGTAGATTCAAAAAAATTATTCGTAATATTAATTTATTGTAATAAGTTTATTTAAAAGAATCATTAAAATTCTCTACATCTTTACAATATAAAATGTGTAGTATAAAATATAGTAGCTATTTAAGTTAAATGCTTGTTAACATCAATAAAAAGTGTCTCGGGTTAATTGTACATTCACACTAACATTTCTCTGAATCATTTTTTTCCACGATTGAACCCACATGAAACAAGCCGAATTAATTTTTTTGGAATTATAACATATAATTAAAACCGTAGACGAAGTTTATATTATTTTAGTCACGTAACACTTTTGAATATTTAATTAGTTATACTTTCAGTAACACCAGAAAAATTTCCGGAAATGTGAAATACTAGTTTATTTGACTAAGTTTCGTACTCTAATAAAGTTCATATTAACTAATTACTGCAGAAGAAAAACATGAGATTAATTTCAATTTAAATAATGCATGAATTTATT
>JABFPM010004954.1:0-11901 GCA_022817325.1 Idris sp. 1 HC-2018 | reverse complement strand
CTCCCTTGTTGCTTAATATACTACTTTAGTGTCTAGAAAGCAAAACGAGTCTTATAAAGGACAGTGCCACACATTTTCTACTCCTGATTTTCTGCCGCAAAATTTCTCTAACCTTATTTTTTTCTAATATTCTATTATTCTACTATTTGTTTTTCTAACATTTTTTTTTTAATTATTGATTTTCTATTATTCGAATATAATAACCAAGACATGATTACAAAACATATAAACACATATAAACAAAATATAGTTTGACATTTGAATTATGACATAAATGTTAAGTTTCTGTAACATTTTGATATTTTTTACAAAATTGTGAGTACATTTCTACAATTTACAAATTTATAAATACTTAAATATAAATAAATTAATAGTTTATATAAAATTGTGTTTAATTTTGTGAAATTTGAAAAGTATGATTCGAGATCTAGATATGGGCAAAGGAGTTAAAAATAACAAAGAAAGACAACAAACTGAAGATCGAATTCATGACGTTGTTATTTAGTATGAACAACGAAAAGATGAAATTTTAGTATATGTAAAAGATGTCGGATATCATATTCAATTTTAACAAAACAGCAACATTATAATTCAAAGCAATTTTATTAGAGAATAACAGCGTAGTAGAAAAAAAAATGATTAGAAAAAATGATTAGAAAAAATGGAGTAAAAAAATGGAGTATAATCCTTACAAATAGCTTTGAATGTATTAACACTGCAAAAAAAAAGTGGTCTGAAATTCATACTGTTTATGTCCCAGTTTTCCAGACTTTTTTTACGTCTTATCGAAAATAAATGAATTTTTTTTGAAGTCATATTTTAACACTGAATCAATCGTGTCAAAACATATAACGACAAACATCATAATGTCAAAATAAATTTAAAGATGAATCGTTTTGAATGCGAAATGTGCACTTATGCAAGACATACATCTGAATTGTTATTAAAACATATTCTGCGTGTTGTTATTAACATGATCCGTTATTTAAAATTGCTTGTAAGTACGAAAATTGTCAAACAACTTTTACAAAGTGGAGTTCATCAAACAAAACAATACCGAAATTACGATGGTTAATACTGCCGTGCTAAGCAAAAAGGTATTTAACTGCAAAAATATTCGAAATTTAACTATTAAGTTGTTATTATAGTTTGAGATTAATTGGATTAATCAAAGGCTTACTTTTTTTTCTATTTACAAAAGTTTAGTTTTGACTTTGACAGGTTATTGTATTTTTAGGGCTAAATAGAACTTGAAAAACACGGAATTGCTTCTCTAAATATTTTTGTTTATTATACAATGTCTAAGAGGGTATACAACTTAATAATATTATATATAAGATTTCAAATTTTGAAAATAATATTTGACAGGTTAAACTTTATAGTCAAATTATTCAAAATGACAGTTGATGCAATTGAGTACCTTTTTGCTTAGCACGGCAAAATAGCGCTGTAAATTCAAAACGGTTCTTCGGTTGATTTTAAATTTTATATCTGCTTTACAAAATAATTTTTGAGACGGGTTTATCTTGTTATAAATACAGTAAATAAAATATAATATTAGCAAAAAATATTGGCGTACTCTTTGTTCTCTTTTTATTAATAAAATTCAATAAATAAACATTTTCATAATTTTACAGTTACTTTATTTGTTATTTATACAAAAAACTTGCATTCAACAACAACATATAATACAATTACACAATTTCTATCGTATGTATATTTATTTTAATTATTTTTTCAATTTGTTTCAATTGATAAATTATTATATTTTATTTTACTTGTTTTATACCATGTCGAAACTTCTGATATGTTAAATTGTCTGACAACTTATTTGTTTTATGAATTTTAGTCTTACTCAAATCTTTTTATCTTATAATTTCTAAAATCTATTATTAAAACATCTTAATCTAGCATTTTTTTATTTGATTCAAACATGTTTTCAATCTTATTGTGAGACTGCAACACTTTTAAGCTGAAGATTTTGTCTTAATCTGAAAGTAGAATAAAAAAGTTCTGAATTAACTTACACTGATAACCTCTAATCATTTAAATTCAGATTAATTTAACGTATGAATTTGAATGTCAGACTACAGTGTTTTAATTTCAGACTTGCCAAGATAGGATTTTTCGCAGTGAAGGTGTCTGTACACAATTTTTGTTTGACCCAACCCCCCAGAATAGTTCCAAATGTCGAAAAAATTAAAAACGTAACTTGAAACATCATTTTTCCAAGTGAAAAAAAAAAAAAAAAATTACGGACACCATAGTACGTATATCGCATAAATTACATTATTCTTAAGAATATAATACGAGTACATTACATTAAACATGATGAACATTGTAATTTATATAATATGCAGTTTTTATTTATTAACTAATTGGTTGATTGAATGCTTTTATTAACAATACAAATTTTGAAATTTTGAAAATAAATTGTTCATATTTCTCAGAATGTGAAAAACTCTAAACATCCAGGGTATTTTAATACCCGATGAAAATATATGTTTATTGGGATATGTAAATTTTAAGATTATTATTTTTTTTTTAAATTTTAATACCAAATATTTTCTGATTAGATCAAAAACTGATATAAGCGGAATTTTTATAAATTTCTGGTCGTAGATTCATTTAGGTAGAATTCTTGTTTTACTCCTCAGAAGTATTTTGAAATCGCCAAACCAATTTAGCTTTCAATTCCATGGAATTATTTAATTTTTTGGCTCAGAAGCTTTTCATAAATAATTTCATAAAATTGTCGATTGTTTTTCTCCATCCTTTCCTCCTCCTCCCTCCTCTCTCTCTCTCTCTCTCTCTCTCTCTCTCTCTCTCCCCTCGACTTTATGCTTTATATCATACATTGTTATAAGAAGTCTGACCTTTCTCCCTATCTAAATTATAATACAGTAGAAGTTGAATCTTTCCCCTTCCACGCTTTATTATATAATTAAAAAACCTCTTATTTAAAATGATTATATGTATTGTCAATTTTTTTAAAAAATGATTTTAATTAATTGAACGAACAACGTCAAAATTGTAAAATTAAATTCTGAATACAATCAAAAAAGCTTATTATCTCAATCGCTTACGTAAATCATGGAGAAAACAAACATGTTTTTAAATTAAAGATGCCAACATTTTTAAACTCCCTTTTTGCCTGTCACACGACACTAACCCCTCCTGTCTTCAAAACTTATCATCATTTGTGGAAAGTCTGTTAAATTTTTATTTTTGGACTTCAAAAAGTTGGGATCGACCATTTGAAATTACATAATAATTCAATTTTTATATTCGAAAAAATTCATCTGATTTTGTTTTTCCCGCCGATTTGACATTCCTCTTTTATATTTTAATTTGTAATTTTTTGCTCTTTTTGGATTTTAAATTGAAAAAAGTCATAAATTTACAAAACATGTTATTTAAAAGTTTGTTTTTGAATTCCTTAGTTCACGATCCTTAATTTTTGAACCCGGCAACAATTTTAAATTATTTCTAATTAACTCTCTTTAAATTAATTTAGTAAATAATATTGCAAATTCAAAAAATAAGCACAGTGATGTTTTAATTGTAATATCAAGTCACATTTGTATGATGTCAGATATTGTCATCCTGATATAAAATAATCGAATTCATATTTGTAAATTTATTCAAAACTTGCACGAAAATTAAATTTTCCTCTTAGAAATATATGTGATGACAATGATCTTTAATTTTTTTATGAATAATTGGTGCGTCGTATGAGCAATAATCATACGTCAAGCTATCATTAGCTTTACGAATGTTAATTAATAATCTTCGAAAAGTCAATGTTAACAAATTACTGGAAAAAATTGATATTAATATAATACACATTTAAGATTCCGGGTCAAACAAAACGACAAATTTCTACTCCAGTTTTTCTCTAATTAACGCTTGTTTCTGTCGTAATTTATGTGCGTAGTTAAAAAACTTTTTTTTATCAAATCATTCTCGATTAAAATCTTATTTGTAAAATAGGAATTAAAAATAATTGAAGTGAATTAAAAAATAACCCTTTCATTGTTTGTATTTGTCTTATTTTTTCATTATGAGAAAAAAGTACTTTTATTTTTAGACATTAAACAACGTGAGAATTTGAAGACGAATCTTATAAAATATGTTGATACAACGCACGTAGATAATTTGAATAAATCATTAATAAACCAGTTTACGCTAATGAAATATTATTCACGAGACTTAAGAAGTATCTGTTCAGATACAAAAAGTTTTACAAGGCATCGCTTGTTTATTTGAATGAACTTTACAATCTTTTAAATGTATACAATGTAAGAACTGTATACATATAAACATATAATAAATAATTTACTTTGCAATAATTGCAAATTAATTATCTGTTACGATTTAATAACATAAATAAACAACATTTTTATGTAGTTGAATTGCATTCATGAATATAGTTTGTTGTGTATCAGAGTTCACTTTTATTGTGTTACGCACTAGTTTCTGTTTTCTGTGAATAAGAAACTTTATTTTTTATTTTAAAAATGATATCAAATAAATTTATAATGGAAAATTTTTGTTTATTATAACATTAATAATCATAACGGTAAATCGTGAACTATAATTTCGTTATGGCAATAAGAAAGCGAAGAAAACTGCAATAGTTATTTAAACATTTAAGTAGGTTGATAAAAATAATCGGAAAAAATGTTATTCTATCATGTATATCGATTCTTTCGAACAAAATTAGATTAAATACGATCAACCTGTCAATATTTGTAACCGTATAAACATGTTATTTATAACCATAACTTCGCTATAATTATTGTGTCGGAACTTTTCATTTCGTTTAAATATTAATTACATGAAAACTTTAATTTAAGATTGGACTATTTTATGCTTACACAAAAAATTAACATTTAAAAAAGACATTAATGCAATAAATGTACACTTTCCGATTCAATTTGACACTAAAACTATGGGAATGTAAATACTTTTGAATATTCAATTTTATACAGTAATTTTTACAGTATGTAGAACCTTAAAATTAGGAAAAAAATATTGAACGTATTTTTAGTCTTGCTTTAATTGTGTACAATATATTTAATTAGAAAAGAAAAGAACTAGAAAAAGATTATCAATTTGTTTTTTAATAAATATTATTAATATAATAATTTAGTCTTTGTTTAGGTTGTAAAAACGTAAGGATTTTATAATGAATGATTAGAAAAATTTAATTCATTAATTGAAGCTAAAAATAGTTTCACAAACTACGTCTTACGGTGTGCTGCAATGCTACATGAATCCGGACTGAACACGATTAGTGTTTATTACTAAATTATTGCTTAAAGCAAACATACCGGCGTAGATTTCACAACATATAAATACTTTGTGGGTTTCTAGCAATGTAATTTGTACTTTTTTCTGTCTGATTTCATAAGTTAAATATTAATTTAAATGTCTTTCGACTTATCTTTCATTCAATGACGAAACGATGCACAAACTATTCACTTCCTAATTTAAAAAATATTGATTTATGAACTTAATAATGAATTGTTACAAAACAAATGCATAAGTTGCAATATTGTACAAGTGATTTACTTTCTTAAAGGGATAAGCAAACAAAAATTGACGTGATTTTTGTAAAAAATTGGATAAGATTTAATGCATATTTCAAATACAAAATCTTTTCTTTGAATTCGAAAATTGATTAATTTTTATTAATCAATTTAAAAATTAATACTAATTTTTTATTTAACAATAATGATTAACCAACATTGAAAAAAGTATTTCTTGTAAAATATTTCTAAAATAACACATTTCGATCTGCTTTGCTGTTTTTATAAACTTTTCGTAATTGAATAAAATTAATTGTAAAAACAGAATTTGGAAATAATGTTTAATTGCAAAGGTATAATTATTATTTTAATTAATGTTTATATTTTATCAATAATGTATTCAATGTTTTGACCATATTAACTTAAATAGACAAAGTAAATTACACTTACAATATTGGTCAAAAGTTTGAAACAATCTGAAAATGTTCAAAAGCTTAAAGTTTTACTTTTACATTTTTTAATCACAAATGATTTTGCTTGATTCAAAAAAATACATTTTTTAAAAAGCCTTCCTTAAAAATGATCGAAAACCAAATTTTCGTTTAATTGTTTAGAAAATCATAAGAACAATTCTACAGATATTTTCCTTTTGGCGGTTTTTCCATCTATTTAATTAACACTTTCAAAGGTGCCACCCTTTTGAATGATCATTGGTCTCAATTTTTTTGTATGTTTGAGAGATCAAGGAATAAGGAAAAAATAGTCTTGAAGGTGTCCCTTGAGTTTTAAAATTTCGATTTTTTTACAGTTACAAAAAAAGTGTAGGATAAAATTGCTTTCAACAATATGTTTAAAGGTGTCACCCTTCAAATTTCTAAGGGCATCACTATTTTTTATCACGTATTTAGAAGCCAGAAGTTTAGAACAACGTGGTTCTAAAGGCGCTTCTTCGGCCATAATTTTTTTTGATTTTTCAACGGCTAAGAGGAAAATTTCTTTAGAATTGCTCGTAAGTTTTAACCTTTTCAATACCGAATTATTTTATAAGTTGAAAATTTAGTTTTTGTACATGAATTCAAAAATTACTTTGTATTATTAATAACACAAAAAAAAAACGATTTTTCAATTTTTTGCCCATATTTTATAACATTTTATATTTTAGGGAATGAAAATATTTGCAGGTGTTGTATATAGGCTACTTTCACCTAAATAAATAACACAAATTAAAGAAATTACTATTAATTAGTATTACAAACTCACAAATTAAATATGTTGCTTTAAAGCGACACCGATATCGAAAGGGTTAAGATTATATAGTTTTAAGAGTGAATTAAAAACTTTAACTTTAACTTTAACTTTAAGTTTCACAATCCGCCCTTATTTAAACTTAACGCCAGTCTATTCAAATTTGACCTTTTTGATAATATTTTTGCATCTAAAGTGACTCATTACTTATAAATAAGTTTATCATCGTAAAATTAATACGAAATGAGTTTATTATTTCATTTTATAAATAAAATTCATTTAAAATGTAAAAGCTTTATTAGCGATCCTTTTTTCTCAGAAACAAAAAAACACTATTAAAATGTTATTGGCAATTTTGTAGTTTTATAATGAAAAAAATATTGAAGATTATCAATCATTGAATGTCGAAGTGGGAAAGTAAGTACATAAAATAAAATAAAATACAAAAAGTAGTTTTGCATAATTTGAAAGAAACAACAATTCACTTTATACCAGAAGTCATTTAAATTAATTTAAAACAATAAATTAATAGAAAAAAGATTTTTTTTTTCTCTCAAATTCTCACTTTCAATTTCACAAAATTCCGGTCTGTGTTCATAGAAATTTTATTATTATTTCTTTAAATTGAACAATAAAAAAAAAACCTTCAATTGCCTCAAAAATTATAATTTATGATTTTCTTCAAAATTAATATCGCTAATTTCGAGTTTACATCTAATAACAACTTAGATTTTAGCACTTCATTTGCTTGCATGTATTCTTAAAGTAATAAACAAATAAGCTTATTAACTTTTGTGTCGTTGAATTTTAAGCTTTAAATAATTTTGCCAATAAAAATGCAGTTAAAAATTACGATTTAAATTTTTAAAAGAAACACAAATTTTAATCATCATAAATAAATTAATCATTTTTATTTTTAACTTATTACCGAAATCAAGTGTCGTTATACTCCAGTGTTTTAGTGTAAACATTACAAATCAGAGGTTAAATCAACAGCGATACGTTTCACTGTTGATTTTTAATCTATCCAAATATTTGGACGAAAAGCGATTCAGATCAATGAATGGTTAGATTTGTTGAACAGCTTTTTTTTAATATAGTATACAAAAATATTGGTAGTCATGTAACAAATCCAAAGTATGCTTTTATTTCTACTTCTTGAATACTTTAATTACGATTTGTTGTGATCTTTATTGTATGAAAAATTAAGAAAAAAAATGACTAAAAATGTAAAATAATTTTCAATGAATTTAATTTTGCCATAACAGGTAAATAAAAAATGGATTAACTTTTATTTAAAGTCTATTTATTTATAACCAGGTAAAGTGATATTTAAACACACACACACACACACAAAACAACAAAATTTATTTTTCTATCAAGTGTGTTCAACAAATTACATTCCATCAAATTATAACAAATTTGAATGTAATGCAAATAGGAAATATTGGATTTTAGAGATTATTTCTTTTAATTTTGACATAATATGATGCTGAATGACTAAGTAAATATACTAAATAGACAAATAATTTTTGTTATTTTTAAATGTCACTTATCTAGTTATTACCCTGAAGCCACAGATATAAAGTTGATGGTGACATTTTGACAGTACTTGCTGCCACTTTCTAGTCAAAGAATTATATTTATCAAAGTTACACTTACGTCTTTATAGATAAAAATTTCTTCAATAACTAAAAATATGTTTAATGATCATTAAACGAAGTTAATTCACATATGATTTTTTAAATTATTTGTTATGAGCATTTTACACTGAAGAAAAAATCGGTATTTAAAACTCCTATTACAAAAATTCATTTTCACCACTATATTCACAAACGAAAATAAAAAATATTGAAATTTGTATTTGTATCTTTTAGAGATAAATTATAATAAAATTTTAGTACCTATAATATAAACTATAATATAATTTAAAAAACATAAACCTAAAATAAAATTTTAAGAAATCAAAAATACTTAAAATCGTAAAAACTCAATGAGTTTTCTATTATTACTGTAATTCATAAAACTAGTTTCCATTTAAGATTGAAGATTAAACGAACTCAAGTAAGGGTTACAGAGAAGTAATGTTATAAATTCTGCTTGTTAATAGTTGGTATAAAACTTGTTTCCTGCATTTTTATGTTTTCTTCCATTATTTGAAACTACGTTTAAAATAAATCGATGAGTTTGTAGATCAAATAAAAATTACAAGTAAAAAAAATTGTTAAAAAATTTTCAGCTATACTTGTAAACGCGATTCCAATTTAATCGAAAACATTTAATTTCAATAGCAGCTATTGAAGAGTCAAAGTGTTTTGTGGCTCACAAGATCCTGATTAAAATAAATATGATCTGATTACAGAACAAAATCAGCAAGCGTGAACAGCAAAATCGTTTAACATTTATGAAAGGAAGAGGTGCTAAACAAAGTAAACTGTAAATTAAAACTCAACAATTTGAACGGATAATATTTATTTGCAAGATTAATAACTAATTTATTTTTAAATAAAAAATTAAATACAAAATTATTACACTTGTATACTGATAGAAAACATTGTAACATTATTGTAATTATTTTGAGAAAATAATCAATTTGTTTGTCAAATTAACCATATACTTCATAAAACAGACATATATATATGGTAGAATCAACTTTCAAAAAAGGAATTACTGAATTTTAGTAAAATTGTTTTTAAACATTCCTTTTTTAACCAATTGATTATAAATTGTTGTAACTAGTTATAGTACATAATTCATTAATTTCTTGTCTACGTGTAATTTACTGGGGTAATTTTTGTGACACATAAAATAGTATTTTATAATATAACATCGATATTTTGGAAATCCCTTGATTTTTTATATGTTCCTTCAATTCTTAAGGTTATATCTTCAGGAAGTTGTTAAATTGTTATCACCTGAAAAGCAAAAAATATTCTAATGTCACAGTAACCTCTATTATGCCACAATTACTCCAGTTGACCTTATATTAATCTGGTAGTTGTCTAGTAAGAATTTGGATGTACACATTAGCCAAAATTATACTTCCCTGATAAAAGGAAGCAAAACGTAATTCATATACTTCCATAACTAAAATTGTCTCAAATTTTGTTTTTGTGCACAATACAGGATATAAAATAATAAAATCACTCGCGTTTTCTGATGCGCGGCACACTGTGCATTTAACAGTTATTATTGTGAAACGGAGATTTAATCTTTGTATACTCAGAATCTTAACTATGTTAAATGATAGAGAATAATTTGTATAATATAAAAATATGCTAACTAAACACAAGTAACCATCTTTGCATTAAAATTACATAAGGAACTTGATTTGCCATTGATATAAATGATTTTATGAGGAAATAGTCTACTTTCTCATCCTTTAAAAAATAACCTTTCATTTGATTATAGCGAATGAAACAATTTGTCAATTTAGCTAGCTCTTATTGATTATTTCGCCAGATATTGTCACTGCTGCTGTCATAAAAAAGTAATAAGAATTGAGCTGTAATTGTACACTCGATGCAAATTTTGGCATGAGGTCAACAAGTCGAGGTTCACTGATGCACGTGAAGCCGGGGCCTGTTACGGTGGGGATGATGGTTTGCGATTGGATGATAGTCCACGTGGAGCCGAACGTACTAGGTGGGCCTCTCACATGGGGTGGGAGCCTCTACTCCCTTTGGTTATATTTTTCAAAGTTCTCATCACGGCGTTCCTTCAATTCTAAGGTGTCGCGCACAGTGCATGTCAGGTGCTCTTGCACATCTCTTGGACCCCAATAAATACCATTCTTTCCAAACTCTTCACGAGTCTGCGATGAAATCGTGAACAATTTTTAATTCAAATCACAGTTGAGTGCCCAAATCAAAGTGATTGGTGGTGTTTTGTAGATTTATAGATACATTTTTTGCGTAAAACTGTTACAACTCATTTCAGTTGTTTCTAAACAGTACGAGACAAATTTAATCACACAATGAAGGAATTTACATCAATTTGGGAACGGTTAACTGGCCGTCAATACAGTGTGGTCAGTACGAATTCAAATGTCGAGGATTGCAATGAAGAATGCACAGTATCCGCTCAATCCAAAATGAGTCTTAGAAGAAAATCTTCAGTGGTGGTGAACCAGTTTTTTACTGCGGCACTACCGATCCATTCAGATGGTAGACCCAGGTGGCCTAGAAGTAAGTCTTCACAAAATAGTAACTAAGTTAACTGTTGATGGGTTTTAATGTATTACTATTTACAACAAGACCTGATCGAAAAGGAAACTTCTTTTGTTGAAAGTAACTTTTTAAGTCAATAAATTTTCTTGTCTGTTAAGACAAAAGACATTTTCTTAACCCGATCAGACCTTTTCGAGATTCCAATAAAATAAAGATTGTAACAAAATTTTAGGAAATATATAAAAGTCAAAGGGTTAAAATATTCGAAAAGAACTGACGAAATTAAACAAATAATTTAGTTTTCAAATGGATGTTATCTTAAAAGCCAACGTGTTGTAAAATGAAATAGAACGACAGAATATCAAAGAAAAGAAAAAATATAATATCTTATGGGTTACCTTTTTGTATTTCTGTTTTTGTCGATTTATATTTTCGCCGGCTTTTTAGAAAACATATTTTTGATACATTCACATGTCAGAATAAAAATTAAATTATTGATTCTACTTAGCACAATCACTGTTGATAATATTTAATTAAACGATTTTAATCAAAACTAGTTTTTTTCTTTTTCTTCTTTAATTGCAAGAAGTTTGTTGTCATGCCTACTAAAAATAATACTAATGTTAGTACTGATGTTTTTAGAAATTAATTTAACATGTAGTAAATAAGATTTCATGTATCTTGAAAGATTTTTACATTATCTTGTAAGTAATTCATAATCAATTTATCTTCAATTATCATCATCATTATTTAATTATGAAATATATTTATTAATTAATAAATATTTCACGGTATTAATGTAATAAACTTGCGTTTAAGTTCTGAATAAACATCATTTGTTTCATATTTAATGACTCAATATTATTTCCAAAATTATTGTTTTATTGAAAAATATTTTTCAATAATATACAATAAAACTCCTTTTGAAATGATATTGACGTTTAAAATAAAAC
>JABFPM010004953.1:0-11902 GCA_022817325.1 Idris sp. 1 HC-2018 | reverse complement strand
ATAGGATGTACATTTTTTTTTCCTATCCGATGTATATGTGTCGAGATATTCCTATTCTTAACGTTATTTGCCAATTTTTAATTTTGTGGATTACAGCGCCACCTGCGATCAAAATTATATTTTTCGTAAATTAAACCGATGTAATTTTTTCTGAGAAATCCGAATCTGCAATAAAAAATAGGGGTTTCTATTTAAAATTTCAAAGTTGCCCCCCGCCTCATTTCAAGGGGTGGGGTTGGGGAGTCGAGTTTGTTGTCATTGGATGTCCTCCTTTGAGACAAACAACTTTTATTAACACTCTTTTTGGATCCGACGCATAGGTCTTAAAATATCCGCAGTTTTCTTTTTAAATGGTCCACCCTATGTATATCTGCTCTCTCAATTAAAGTTTATAATGCAAACTTAGAAGATACACTTTGACTTTTTTCTTGTGAGATCCTAATGGCAATGGATAAAAATAATATACCTGAGCAGCGTCTCACTTTTACAACATTAAAAAGAGAAATGTAAAAAGTAATAGGAAAAAAGTGTGAGATACGGACACAACCCTGCGGGAATAATTTGGCTGCACAATAATTTATATAAATCAACAGTCTATTGAACCGTGGTGTAAAAGATTATTTGAAAATTTGAAGTGCAATAACTGTGTAGAAAAAAATTGTATTTCGCAAATGCAACTTGTATAAATTAAATTTATTATTCGTGTTGTCGATAAATCAAAAATTCTGATGTATGTTTTTTTCTCCACATCAATTACTTTGTGAACTAACAAAACTACTGAATAAGTACCTCGAATGAATGGTCTTTCAAATCATAATAAAATAAACCACATGTAATCGCCGCAGTTTCCAATTAAGAAGCTGATTTAGCCTTTAAATGGCCTGTGGTCAACCACTGACTTATTGTTTTCCATTAAATCCCGAAGATTTTCTAATTGAAATACATTAATTAAATTAAATCGATGTTTAGAACGTAGATAAAATTAAACTTGAGATTTACGTAAATTTTGTGTTCAGCATTTAATTGCATCTGAGCGGAACGTTAATCAATTTAAAAAATGCAGTTTCTTCATTCTAAAAAAAGTCTTTTGCAAAACTGCCATTGCTCACCAATCCTATGTCTTTCGAATTGGCAAATGTCCGTAAGTGGAGTGAACCATCTATCTTTCACTGTTGTCTTGGTATTTAATCATCGTACTACTTTTTATCCTCTTTTATCATGACAATACAAAGTAAAAAATATCCCGAATTAATACTGTCTTAAGAAATTTAGCCTTTTCTCAAATGAACTTGTATTTGTCTCAGAAAAAAATGCCCTGTTTAACAAATTTCCTAAATATATAGTGAATACATTTGAAAGAAAAAAAGTTGTTAAAAGATATAGTGCCAGAAAGTAAAGTTATCTTAAATTTTTTGTTTAGCTTAGAATTAATAAATATTATTGATTACATTTCTGAAACAATTATTTTTATGTCTAGGCGTGATTAATTATCTGCTGCTAAATAAACAAGAACAAATAATCAGAAAGAGTATTTACTACCAATCAAAAATGAATGAAGAATTAACGACACTCGAATGAATATTCAAATTAATCAATAATCGATCGTTGGTTGTAGACTACATTTACAAATTATAAAAATAGACATATTTATGATAAGATTAACGACCAATTAGTAAACAGGGAAAATCAAATTGAATTTCCACTCATTAAAACTTTATATTACTTTTCAAGTAAAGATTGCACTTCTTCAGAATAAAAATGATAAAGTAAACTGCTGCAGAAAAAAGAAGATACACATAATAAAAGCAAAAGAAATAATATGTGACCAATCGAATGACCTGCTTCACAATTGTTAGGAAAAAGTATAATTTCTTCTTTTTTTATTCTTCATAATATTCTTTTTGCAAAAAGAAAGAAAATAACGAAAAAATTGAAAAAAGAGAAATGGAAAGAAAACAAAAATGTACTCGAATTTAATTGATGCAACTTACAATCAATCAAAATATTCGGAATGAGAAATGTGAAACGTGAAAAGAGTCTGTTTTTAAATCTGTTGCTGTCCAATCACGGTATCTGCTCACTGTTGATTGCGGCCGACATAAACGGCTTCATTAGGGATTATCTCTTCAAAGATGAGGGGAACTTACCGTTGTCTCGCCTTGATGCGACGAAAGCGGCGGAAATCGGTGGCGCCGGCGTCGTTGTGGTCGAAGCCCCGGCGGTGCTTGGGCGACGAAGACATGCTCGTCTTGGTGCTGCTGCCGTCGGCGACGGCGTTGGCGCGTCGGTAATTGTCGATTATCAAGTAGCCGCCTGAGCCGAACTGCAGCACCGACAGAGGCGGATCTTTGCCAGCCCGGAGAAAGTGATAAAAAGGCGGCTGTTCGCCGATCACAATTAACGGGGAATTCCCCTGGGCCGTGTGCGCTGGCACCGCGATCAGCTCGTGCCTGCTGACCCGGCCGGCACCTGGCCCACCCATTCAACCCGATGCTCCGGTGCTCGAAGCCCAAATTTTTCGCAACACTCTAAAGACACAGGTTGTTTTTCAATTTTTCAACGAAAACTCAAATTTAAAGAGAGGTTTCAGTGAAATTTCAGTTGTACGAAGAAATTTGAGAAAATTCATGTAACTATTGCTGCTCATGTGTTTCAGCAAAATTTATTGAAAACTAAAGCAGTAGTTACATTTTAAAGATTAATTTTTTTTTCTTTACTTTGTTGTGAACATTTTTATGAAAATGGTTAAAACTCACATTTTTTAGAATATTTTTTAGATATCATTTACATCAATAACTACTTGCAAAATGTTTGGCTTTTTTTTCAATAAAAATTTACAACTAAGTAATTGTACAAAAACTAAAGACATCAATGACTTAACCAAGTTTGAAATGCATAATCGTACATTACTCAACAAGTGGGAGAAATTGGCGATTCCACGCAAGTGTAAAATAATCCAACGAGCGAAGCAAGTTGGGTTACATACCTGCGTAAGATCGCCAATTTTTCTTACTAGTTAAGTATAGCGCTTTATCTAACGAGAAATTCCCATATACGGAATCAAGCATTTTTCTCACCATAAACAGTGGGAAAAGAAGTCACTTTTCTAATAGAGTTAGATAAATACATAAGTAGCTATAGTTACATAATTATTTATCAATTTTTGTATTTAGTTGAAATTTCACTGGAACCTCCAGCTTAAACCCCACAAATTTAAAAAATCATTTGTAATCAAGATAATTTGAAATTCCCATTAAGACATTTTTCAAGATTTTGTGTTTCGTTTTCATAATAGGTTTGTATAAAAAACAAATGGTGTGTCTGTTGAACAATATTATATAATTTAAGTTGATTTTCCTTCAATTAGTCTAGTCATTAAAAAGCTAATTAAATAAGGTATAGTACATTAAACTTGATTATTATTGTTAGAATTAATGATTATAAGAAAAATTATAAACTAATAGGACTGGTTTCAGAGTCTATCAATTAAACATTTTATACCGGCAATAATAATTTACATCGATCTTCCAAAGTAGATTGATTTTCATTAGTAAACCAGTAGCTGCAACAATTATTTATACAAATGGGTATAACCCGATCGTATAAGTATTCATAAATATCTATATGTGCAATTAATTGTGTCTGGTATGTGTGTTTCAATTATAGAAATGAAACGTATGTATATTATCAAAGTTACAAATGTGTACAGGAAAATGTATACAGATGCAAGATGATTTCTATTGAAGTAGAATTTCATGAAGTACTGATGTTTGTTTATTAATTAATTAATTAATTAAAATTAATTATCAATATTTGTAAGTAATTTTCATTATTTTATGTTGTTTTTTCTTCTTTTCGTTTACTAAAGTTATTATTGGATTTATAAGATGAAAATATCTTAATGGTGTTCGTGATATTATCTTGATGATATCATTAACGCAAACGTTAGATAAAACACGTACAGAACTGATATAATTATTTGCCAACGTTTTATTGACGTCTAATGTAGAGCTCATTTTTAAATATAATTAAAATCTTTCTGATAATATCTTAGTTTTGCAAAGATAACAATATTGTTCGTGTGATTACTGTTTAAGCAAAAAGAAAAATAAACGAAACGATTCAATTAACATTAGAATACAAATGTTTTAATCAATTAGTAAAGAAAAAAAATCATACATGCTATTTTTATTAAATTTTGCATAAGAAAATTGAATTCGTAACTTAGAAACTATGAAAATTTGTTTTAACGGCTGACCCTTCGATTCACGGAAGATCGATATAAAGATAAAACACTAACGGCTTAGTAACTCAAAATTAAATAGATTCTAGATTCATTATCAATATTGTATTGTATTTTGTAATAATTTTAGTAAAAAAAAATGTTGTATAGTATATAATAATTCCGCTTTTAAATCAGCATCGTCTATGTGCTCACATTTCCACTGAATATTGTCAAAAAGAGAGAGAGAAAAAAAATCATATTACCGATATTACTGTATGTCTAGATTTTTTTCTTTCCATTCCAATAATTCCCTCGATGAAAAGTATATTCTACGCAATTCCTTGTAAAATATTTAATTAAAAAATATTGAACTGCAACTCATGACAATTTTTTTAGTAAATGAATGTTGTGTGTTATTAAAAAATGTTTTCTTAGTTATTTTAATATCTCAGCAGTGTACTGTTTTGTTGAATCTCTTAAATGTTCTAAGAAGAAAATACTTCAGTGAAAAATACTGAACAATTTCTTTTAAAATATCTTTTTTTAACAACTACCGTTCGAAAAATATTTGATAGTTTTAAAAACTATTTTTTGCAGTTGCAAATCTTTTAACAATAAAAATTAACATGGTTATCAATTTTCAAGTTGTTTGACGTCATGTATTTGACTGACGCAAAATATTGACTTGCTGCTTCATGCATCGTTTAACATAAACATATTTTTAATTTTAACTTTTGTATAACATACATACATGTGAGTTTTGACATGACCCAAATAACAATTTAAAATGGGCATTGGTTGGGGCCTTATGAGATGAATTTGGGGCCTGATTGGAGAAACTGACTGGCGCCTTTTGGGGAATGTAATCCGATAGTGAGGCTCCGTATTGGCATTCCAGTGAGGATGCCTCAGTAAAACCCTGCCAAGCTCTAGATCAAAAAAATCCTATAGGATTCTAGCAAGGTTGCAATGATTTGATCCTTATATCTTATATCTATTAAAAATCTTCCGATAATATAATTAAAATGTATATTAATTGAAAATAAATTAATCATAACGAACAATTTCCCTAGAGCAATAACACAAGCCCAAATTAGTATAATTATTTGGCAATCACTTGGAAACTTGTAGTTCAAGATTCATAGATCATAATTATATACTTAAAAACAAGTATCATTGCCTTAGGGATTTTTTTGTCAAGATTAATTTATTTTCAATTAATATACATTTTAAATATTCCCTAAAGATTTTCAATTGATTTAAAATGTCGCGGTCAAATCATGTCAACCTTGCTAGGATTTCACGAGGTTTTATAATCCAGAACCTGACAGACTTTTTCTTAGGCATTTTCAACAGAATGCCTTGTTGTCCAAAAATACAAATTATTTAAAATTTCAAACCTAAAAAACGATTGAACTCTGCATAAAAAAAGTTTTTTAAAACTGGAAATAAAAAATATTAAGCTTCACAAATTGTTACTGAAATTCAGAAACAAATAAATAAATAAATTCTGCAAATGAAAATATACTTTACCTGAAAAATAAACAAAATCTTAATTTGTAATATAAAAATAGTTAGTTATTAAAAGAAATGCACACATTAAAGGTGCATATAACGTCTGTTGTAAATTTCAAAATTCTACAAATTAAAAAACTCTAAATTCTACAAAACTAGATTCAGTCTAGTTTCATAGTTGTATTATGACGTACTTAATCAAAAAATTTCTTGACTTATTAATTTATATTAGTTTATATTTAAAAATTATTATGATTTTGATTAAGAAAATTTCCAACCATGTACTTCGATAAGGGATTATCATATAATCCGAAACATAAGTGTGAATAAACTTATACATGTGTCCACAAAGGGTTAACTTAACTAAAATTTACATTTATTTATAATAACCCTTCCGTTCCCATTGGCTCCATGTTTTATAATGAATAATTTATAAGAAAAATAAAATTAATGTCAAAATTTAATTGACAAATAGATTTTTATGTGCAATTCATCTACAACTTGTTGATTAATTTTTGATTTATTGAGACTCTGCAACTTCAAATTAAGATAATGATGATTAAAACTAAAAATTTAATTAAGAAAAATGTAATATTCTCTGACATAACGCACCAGTAGTTTTATTGCAAATAGGAAGTTGAAAACAATGCTAATTTATGAACAATTCTTCTTACAAACCAAAAAGTTAATTACAAATATAAGTTTTTTTAATTGTTGAAAGCGTTTTAAAAATATTTACGTCATAGGTGCACAGAAAACATTATTATTCTCTCTTGGGATTTTAGAAAAATGACGTTTTCTGTGCACTGTAAACGTAAAATATCGTATGCAACGCGAAAAATGAATAGTAAATTCGAAACTTATGCGAGATTTTAGGCCCGAGCTGAAGGCGAGATAAACTAGAAATTCACTTTCGTCTTCCTTGTTACATAATATACTATTCAATTTCAGAAGAGCAAATTTTCATCAAGATTTTTTAATGTTAGTACTTTCTAGTGAAAAATATTTTCTCTTATAATATCAGTTGAAAAAAAAACCAATTGACCTAAATTCAGACTGTACAAATATCAATTTATAACAATTTGCAGTTAAGTAAATATTATATCATTTTTGTTGATAAGTACTCAGCAAATAAAACAAAGAGTGAAATAGTAAAATAAAAATGTAAAATTATCCCCTGAAGGCTAATTTTCTACAAATAAAATAAAATTTTCATTAATAATTTGTGTATAACAAATTATACACAGTTTGATATTTACATACTTTTTTTAAAACAAATTAATTATAACCACTTTATTTTAAATTCATTATATCTTAGTTATAACGAAATTTTATATAATTACAATGAACAAGAAAGTTACATTGTGCGATGAGGCTGCTATAAATATCCAGCATCTCTGTCGATTATATGAATAATGAAGCAATTGAATATTTGACGTAACTCAACATTTGAGTATTCCGATTTACTAAATTTAACCCGTGTATATAAGTGATTCAAGCCAACAGAAACATAAATATTATTAAACTGGCTGAACCCAGACAATGAAGAACACTAATTATTTAGCTGTAAAAAAGTGAAGAAAATGGCCTAGATTTGTTAATTTGAAAACTATAGATGATTCGAATATCCTTATATATTAAATTATAATTTCGCCGCCGCCGCCGCCGCAGTATTTTTGTATCCGCGTATATACCCGCGTATGTTTTTTTCAATTCCAATTTAAACTTCTATTTTATTATATCAAAATTTCAGAGGTCTCAGAGTGATAAAATAACTTGTTTTTTTTTTAAATTAAGTATTTTCAAAAGTGAGTAAAAATATAAGCTGTCAATTAATCATAACCTGAATGAAATTTCACATTATAAAACGATATATTTAACAAAAATTAATCATTTGTATTAAAGCAATTTAGTTTTCTTCATTGAAATGTTTAAATAAACGAATTTTTTTGTTTGCCGCGCAGGGAGCGCAGCGAGTTTGGCGAGCGATGCCCCTAAGTTTATTTTTAAATTTGAAATACATTAGAATATTTCAGATGATTTCAAATTATCTGTTAATTTATACTTATCATAAATACACCCTGTAATATAATATAATACACCGCTGAAATATTACGAAAATTTTTAAGAATAAGAGCAACTGACTGACAATTTGATTTTCTGTTTTATTTTTTCCCCATTTTTTTTTTTTTTTTTGATTTCCAAAATTAAATTTTTCAACTAAACTGTTGTTGATTTAATTTAATTTTTTTAATTCAGCATTTGATAAAAAATCATTTATTTTATAATAATAATTTTGCTTTAATTAAAATTATCGTTAGATTAAAAATTTGCTGATTTTAATAAAAACGTACAGAAAACTTCAAATGAAACTTAAACAAAATTTGTCGCAAAAAAATGAAATGAGATTTTTTGTATGAATTTTTTTTCTTTTTAAATCAATGATTGATCCTTAAACTTTATTATTGTTTTTTTACATAAAAAAGTTTTAAAAATTATGAAAAAGTTGAATTATATTGTTCAAGTTATCAATATTTAAAAATTGTGAAATGTTTCTAGGTACACGAGTAGAGTTATTTGATTGTGAAGAGCCTTGGGACACTAAGACAAGTCGGTTGGGACACAAAATAAAACACATGTTATTTGTATTATACTTTGAATGTTATGGCATTTATTATTTACTTTATACAAACTGACTAGTTTGTTTAAACAAATTTACTTTGAATGTATAATAACAATGTATATGTTATGTCCCAAGGTAACATGTTCTTTTCACTTATTGCTTAGATAAACATTTTAAAATAAAATAATTCTTAACTTAATCGTATACGAATAAACATATTTTTATTTGTATACTTATTCAAAGCTAGGTTTGTTACATATATTAAGATAGAAATTCAAGTTCAGAAAGAAATTCAACCTTTTTATAACAACTAATAAAATGAACATTTCTTAGTAAAGATGAATACATATGTGTAAAATTTAATAGTGTCTATATATTTCCATCGATTTGGTGTAAAACAAAGGTGTAAAGTTTAAACTGGCTCAGTGTAAAAATTGCAGAATAAACCAACCTAAGTTTGCCATTAAAAAGTTTGTGATAGTATAATGAGTTCAAAATTCATATAATGCATAAGTTCAAAATTTAAGTTTAAAATTATATTTCTTAATAGCTGTTAATATTGTAAACGTTTGAAATTTGAACAAAAGTGGGCGATCCAAATGGCAGTGTAATTAAGATTATGACGTGTTGATGTTATAAATATTGACAGTTCAGGGTATTTAATATAAATTTTGTATACAATTTATAAAATACTTAAATATTAATTACAGTTTTCTTCAATTTGTTTATAAATTTATTAACAATAATGTTTAACAACGTGTCTAGAAAAAATAAATTGGTTTACACTTCAAAATGGTGTACACTTAACACTGTTTGGGTGGCCAAATTATACATCGACTTTTTTACACCTTGCATATTTAACACTTTACACAGATAATTTTTTAATATGATCAAGGATTACATTTTATGTAAACGTTACATAAAATCTATAAACTTTAATTTTAATTATTTCTATTTTGTAATCTATGTGTTCCATGGTAAATACGTCACAGGGAATACCACCTTCCTCTATTATAATTTTATAATTGAAATGAGATAATAAGTTTAGTTGCAAAAATATGACAAAAAAATCATTTACGTACACAAACATAAAAATTAAAATGGCATAAAGAAATTAACATAAAACACAAAAATCGAAATTAACAAAATGAGTTTCACGATCTTAGTATTCAAAAACAGCAAACAACAAATTTGGTTACCTTTGCAACACCAACAACTTTTTGATCTCAACTGTCGATAAAGTAGAAGTTAAATAAATCTCAAATTTGAATTAATAAAATTTGTTTTTATTAATTCATATAAATTCATAAAAAAACGTATTTAAAAAAATGTCTATGTAAGCCTAGAAAACTCCACGCTTTTGATTTGTTGATAGAATTACAAACAAAATAATTTGTAGAAAGTCAATTTTTGTACAAATTAATTAAATTTTGAATTAAACGAATAATTAATAAGTTTAAATTATGCATTAAGAGGCTCTTATATAAAATTCTTTTTTCAGGATTATAACTTTATTTTCAAAGAAAAAATCGTATATAACAAATTTAATCAATATAATATTTGACAAATTAGAATTTTCAAATTGCATCTAGCTATACATTTTATTGTCTGTTTTCAAGTTTAGGAAAAAATAATTCTGTTTCTGCGATTTTTGAATACAGCAGAATCTTTGATTAAATTATAGAATCATCCAAGGTCCTTGAATTTTCGAATGAATACATTAAAATGGAATCGCCCGCATATTATTTAAAACTAAATTTCATTTATAATCAAGATTTTATTTGATCTTATTATAAAAGTTAAGAATCAATATTGCAAAATTGAAGTTATACTTTTGGTATAATTAAATTATACTTCAATCACAATCGGTTGTAATTAAATAGTTTTAAACTTATTCTTCAGTATGTTCTCTAATTTACTATATTATCTTCAATTATTTCATTTAATACAACAAAACATAAAATAAAAAATTTCTATTTTCATAAAAATTATATTTAAAAATAAATTTTCATAGCAAAATATACTATACTACTTTTAACATAATGTAAATCACAGACTGTATAGAATTTTGTATTGAATCACTATCTATATGCACATTTCATTGTGTGAACGTTACATCAACATATAAAAATAAATTTCATAAATTCTGAAAATTTTCAAATCTAGTAAAAGTACATTGAAATTTGTTCCTGAACATTAATACATTAAAAACTCAAATTAAATTTAACACAAATTCAAACTCAATATAAAACAAATTCAAGCAAAAAAACGTCGATTACGAAAAAACAGCCAAACATAAATTAAATTAAACTCGTCGCACTTTAAATCGAATGGCAAGCTTTAAATGGTCATTAAAATTGAATTAACAAAATGAATCCTCATTTGTCTCTCTTATGTTCTCTCAAATGTTAATTTGTTGTTTACCATCGCACACGTATAAATACAATTATTTTTTATTTCTAATTGCCACAAAAAAATTAGTTCAAAAAAAATAAATGAAAAGAACAAGTACACGCACATGCCGGCAGTTTTTGACTTTTGTCTGACCATCTATGCGCTCGCATCACTCGACAGCGAGTTTGCAGTTAAGTCGCTAGGTGTCAGCACTACGCGCCGACTCCATCCCCGTTCAATAGCAAGCGGTGTCGACACGCTAACCTCGATACCACGCTCGGACGCTGACCACCCCAGGTCGTCTGTCTCTCTCTAGCAGCCTTATCAGCTGAGAACAATGTCACTGAACCCCCCTTCCTTCTACCTGCGATCAATCCCAGCGACACGGCTGTTTATTGCCGAGCGATTTCAAATTTACAGCCACCTCTCAACTGCTACGACAATTTCAACCCTATCATACCCAGATTAAATTTGGCCTTAATATGCATGTCATATTTATATTTTTTACGTCTGTAAAGCTTTAGAATAAATTCTGCAGATTTTAAAAAAAATGTATGCACCCCTAAGAAATTATGAGGTGCAAAAGAAAATCAGTTATTAGTGTTTTCTATTATTTGTTTGTGCTTTTTACAACAACAAAATCTATGGTTTTCATGAAAAAATATTTAAACTAAAAGTTTTTAACCAATAGTCTTTTTTTCTGTCAGTTAATACATTAAACTTGAACGATTATTTATAGTTGCGAATAAAATATTATCTTTAATATTTGTAAAACAGTATCGAAAAAATTTTCATTGTAATGACAATTCAAAGATTTAAGTCGACTTAATATATTATGCTGGTTGAGAATAATACTTATCAATCAAATGTGGAGACAGAATAAAAGCAAATATCGAATGCAATTGTCCTTTTTGTTGGATTTTTTTTCTTCTTCTTCTTCTTCTCTTCATTTTTTTGATGAAAAATTTTGTTGGAATTTTTCATTCTGTTTAATAAAACGAAAGGTACAATTTTTTTTACTTTAAGTTGAAAATTAAAATGAAAATTGGTGTAATCATGTACAATCAGAGAAAGCAATTTCAAATTCTCCATTTCTTTCTCGAGCTACGTAGTTTATTAAAGGACCATGCACAAATTACGTCACG
>JABFPM010004952.1:0-11902 GCA_022817325.1 Idris sp. 1 HC-2018 | reverse complement strand
TTCAACTTTAGCCGAACACACCGACCAAGCCTTGATTTCCATAAATCAATAGGCAAACTGACCGACCGCGTACGTGCGCCCCCTCGCGTCTCTGTGGGCGCACTACAACCAAACTGTATTTTTTCGTCGCGTCGTTATCTGCACCTCGTGGAACCATTGATGGATTGTCTTATATATACATTCGTTGCGCAAATTGCCGAACGAACGGCAATTTATAAACGCCGAATAACAAACATTAATAATCAATTGGAGTTTTAATAAAAAGATTTGTATTAAACTCAACTAACCAAATTAATTAAAAGCATATATCATTATTGGTCAAGAAGTTTTATCCCGCCAAAAATGAGTATTTCATTATTCTTAAGACAGATAAGTTAATTGCAAATGAAACGGTATACGAGCTTGGAAAAAAGTGAGCTTTTTGATAATTTAATTTGGAATTCGTATTGTTATTCAAACAAAACAATGTGTTTAAAAAGGTTAGATTGTGTAAAGTTACGTTTAAAATTCGTGTTGTCAAGAACAAGATATTACACTGAAAATACGTTCGTAATATTACAAAAAAGTACTCTATAAATAATATCACACTACATACAGTGCAATAAAATTAATTTTACAAAAGTGTTTTAAAATCACTTCACAAAATGTGATCCATTGTCACGATGACTGGTTAGGTCCTGTACGTTAAATGTTTTCTCAAAGTACAATGTCAGTAATTTATACATTAATTGACCAGGACATTTTTTGATTATGTACAATATTTTAAATAATATAAGTGTTTTAAAAAATAGTATAATTTAGTTTACATAACATACTTTAGCTAATATAGTGTATTCTTACAACTCTTGGAATCTAAAAATATTTACAAAATGTAATTTTACGACTCTAAACATCGGTATTTTATGCCACTGAATATCGGTGTAATTGTACACGGATTTGTTCCAGTGTTAAAGCAAAAATTACCCAAAAATGAACTTATCGAAATAAGATTTTTCATCACAATCATTATATTTATACCATTCAACAGATAAAACAAAAATAAATCATTGAACTTGACTAAAAAAACAAAGCATGATAATTGCAAGCAAACAAAATACGATAATGTTGAGCATATTAAATATTATTTACATTTTCACTCCATCAATTTTAGTGTTTACATAATATATTTTTATTTGTCGTGAAATATTTTGTAATAGAAAACTGTCGGTAGAATTTTATGAGATAAATGAAATGATTGAGAAGTTAAAATAATTATAAGCTGTGAAAAATTATTTTATAATAATTTTCATGGCCGTATAAAAGGTTGGAATTGATCATAAAATTTGTTATTAAAGTAATTTTTTATAACAAGTAGTACGTGAATTATGTCATTCTTAGCAATGTACAAAAACTGATGACTAATGAACGTCACTTAGATAGTAACATAACAATTATTCAATTGTACTTTTGCTTGCACAGCATTTTTAGTTTCCAAGTAACTTTAACCAAGAAAGAATATACTATTATTACCCTCGAACCATTTTCTCAAGATAGAATTATCGTTGCTTTTAACGAGCTAAACCCTTTTCGGTGCCCTAATTATTATATCTTCGCAATATTCTTTGCGTTGAAACTTGTTTCTTTGTGGTTAATGGTTTTATAATAAGCTCAGCTGTTGTCCCAAAATCAATAAAAAATGTGCAAGAAAAAAGGGGTTTTATTCCCAGTTGTTAGACTGTTCCTATTTTATATTCTTCGTTTTTGATATCGTTGACAGTATGTTATTATAGTTTGCTCAAGTTTGTTAATTATTTATGATAATACTTTTTGTATTAAGGATTACAAAAAATGTTAATGATATTCTTGAGAAAATCAAACAAAATAGGGGTTCAGATTTAAAAAAAAATAGAAGAGTAAATACTGGATGTAGAAAAATTTCAAAAGCGTGCTTATGAAAGTGAAAATGAGCATCAACTCAACAGATAACGACACACAGAAAATTAATGACACAGCGTGCACCAGCCTGCAAAACGATCAGCGCAAAAGCGCGCCAAAGGCACGACCAGACTCGTAGACATGCAACCATCAGCAACAAGTAAAACCTTATAGCACGAGAACAACTTGATCGTCCACTGCATCCTAACTCTAATATGTTAGTGTATTCACTTAAGACTTTAACTTCTTCTATGGTCATCTAGGGTTTTACTCCAAGTATGGTTTCACCAGTTCTAATATTAAACATTTAAAGTACTTATGATTTCCAAACAAATTTGATGCTCACCTAAATAACTTTTATATTATAATAAGACAAAAATTAATAACCAATCAATAATAACTTATCTTGATGAAGAAAAATTTAGAACAATAATTGATTAGTGCCTAACATTATCTATACTCATTTTATTGAAAAATTAATAAAAATCTAAATTTTAATTTGAAATTCAATTAACTCTACAAATAATAAGTCATAAAATATTATTTGAATTGATTTAGTAAGAGCTTATGATTATCAAATAATAAAATTGCTAAAATTAATGTTCCTACGCAACTATTGAAAATGTTAGTGTTCATTAATATTAAATTGGTATATAATGTTTTCAATAAAATTACGAAATACTCTACGAACTCGAGCGTGACGATTTCACGTTGTTATTTTATTTATTAATGAAAATTATTATGAATTAAAATAAATAACTGTTTGAAAAGTTATTAGAGCAGAAAAATTAAATTACACAGTAAATTCTCACACATTATCGAAGAAAAAGCTATAAAGGATAATTTTCTTGTTGAAAATTTTGATTTTAATATTCCGCAATTAAGAAAAGCATAAAGTGTAGTTTTAATGAAAAAGGTTCATCTGATTTTGGACTAAATTAGACAGGGAATCGCAGTGCAATTTACAGATGGAAGTAAAGCTTTGCGCAGACAGCCTCGAAAGGTGAGTCAGAAGGAAGGTAGGAGTTGGTAGGTTTGGATGGTTAGACGCGAAGTTGGGTTGGTGAATGACGCGGGCTAGCCTTGGTCTGGTACCGCTAGACCTTTTGGTATTGATCGCTTAGCTCCATTCCTCCCTTAGATACCGCTTCGACCCTCTCTTGTGTTCACCTTTCGTATATCGCCGGCCGAAGGTTTATCTACCTCTTGAGGCCTATTTCATTAAACAAATCGTCTTCTATGCTGTCCGTTCATTTTTTACCCTAAAAACCTAATTAAACAAATCCTTTTTCATACAAATAAATAATACAAATTTAATAATGCCTAACTACCAGGAATCGGATGTGAAAAAAAACATTCTGAGAAAAAGTATTGAATTAAAACATCTAATGATTTTTTTATGAAAATGTATTCCAATTAACAAACTTTTTACAACAAATTAAACTTACTTATATATTAATGTATACAAAAATATTTGTTAATTAATTTAGTTTTTAAAGTGAAAATCGAATATTATTGAATGAAACATGCGATTAAGTGTCTATTCACAGTTTAAAAAGGCACGTGACCGGATTCTAAGCTTAAGATCTGTTAATTAAAAGAAACTCGATTTAAGAATATAAAAAAGTACCTTTTATGTACTATCATATTTCATTTTTAATCTTTTATCGATTAAAAAATTGACTATAAACTATTCCTTGAAAAGAGATATAAAAATTTAAAAGCAAATTTGCAAATCAATATAATATTGTAAGAAAACAAAATAGTGAATACATAGATTTATCATAATAACAGTTGGCATGTTACAGATAGTCATTATTTAAATGTCGAATTAATTTTGTTATGTCTAAAAATATATTGAATTGGCCATTCTAACGGTAATTAGATAAGGTAGATTGTGAATCATATATGTAGAGAATTTCGAACGACACAAGTCAAAAGTTTCGTATTGACGCAACCCCCAAAGCTCACCCTTTCCATTACCCAATCAAAAAGCAGCATCCGCGCATGCGGATGACACAAAGGATTCCATTTTGTATACTTAATTCGTAATCCGTCCCTCGAGGTGATAACCAATAGAAAAGTTTTAATACCATTTTAACTTATTTTTTCTGAAGACAATCACATATTTTGGTGAAAAACTATTAATCTCAAGATTAACTACAATTAAAATGACTATTTAGTTATAAATGAATTAGTTATAACATTTAGTAATATAACTAATTAAATTCAAGTTAATTTTTGTTACGTAAAAGTAAAGATTACATTTATTATGAATAGAAAATAAAAATTTTATGGCAACAAGCATTTTTATTATCTGTATTTAGAGCACAATAATTGTTTTGTTTTCATTGCATCACATAATATAAGACTTATATAAAAAAATAACCTGTAAATGGCATAAAGTTTCATTTTTTTCAGGCTCTAAATGGGTTTCTATTGATACTGACCTGTGATGGGGAAGTGTTTTTTGCTACCCACAGCATAGAGAGCTATCTTGGCTTCCATCAGGTAAGTTAAATTGAAATATTTCTTGTCAAAACGAGTATATCTACGGTCATTTATCATTTAGCACAGTATTTATGTGAATGTAATTAATGATAATATTTAAAATTAACGCCATAATTTAATTAGAGTCTTCTAATAAAACAAAGCACCGATGCTTTTTATTTGTAGCCATAAATAAAAGTAAATATGATTTACATGTGTTTTTATGTAACACAATATAAGATCATCTTATATACACGAGTCTATTGAAATCAATATTTTACTGAAAAAATTGAAATTTGATACTGTAAGAATCTTGAAAATTTTAAATATTTCTTAAGATATACTACACTTCTTTGTAGATTGTATAGTTTATTAAGAATATGTATTATGTTTTTAAATAATGTTGTAGGTTATTTTAATTTTTATACGAATCCTTTTAAAAGAATCTCCCATATGTTATAAGTGTGTCATTTTCTATAGTTTAAATCATGGAATAAGTAAATTGTTTTTAGGTTAATGTAATTTTGATGCAAATCCTTTCAACAGAAAACTTCCCAATAACTAATTAATCGAAAATAATGTTAATTTTGTATACAATACATATCTGTTATTTTCTTATGTTTACATTCCCTTAAACAAAGCTTGTTTCATTCCAAACAACAACAGATAAGAATGAAAACATTTGAGCTGAGCAAAGAAAGAGTTTTAGCGTGGATATTGATTGGAGTTGTGACCTATATAATTGTAGTTGTAAAGTGGATTGATTATGAAGATGCCGTGCTATTAGGCATCTTTGGATTTTGCAAAAGGGTAGCGTACAGGTTAAGCGCCCTCTGATCCGTAGCACGTCACGGCCAGCACGGTTCATGCTCGATTTGTTCGTGTTGTCGTGCGTCCAACACGCGCCAGTCACGCCAAGTGTTTGTCGAGTTCATCCAGTGACGTTGGCTCTCCTTACGGGTTTACATGTGCATCGTTCACTGACACGATCGTAGGCACTTTTTATTCTTGGCGCCTGATTCCATGGACACCTTACCTCCTCATCCTTCGCTCTCTTCCTAATTCTTTTTCTTCCTCTTCTATGCACGGAGAATCCACTTTTTTCATCTCTTTCTCTTTCTCTCTTTCTCTCATATGGCACACGTGATACGTATGTAACAGCTATGTACGCTGCAACCTGTCGAGGCAAAATAAAACAGTGTCGCGTGCCTTTGCTACACTGTTGCTACACATGGTCACGCAGACTCACGTTTTCAAATAGATAACACGAATTATTGGGTTGTAATTACAAAAATTATATTACCTTAGAGTATTTTTGCATCTCAGTAAAGTGCATGATCATGAGAGTTTAGTGAAATTTATTTTGTTCAGTTTTTATTGGAAAATGAATGGCTCTTATCTTCGTTTGTATTAAAACCATTAACTAATAGTAACGCTTTTATATTCAAAAGTACGAGATCTTTGTTTTCGTCTTTCATCTACAACTTACCTTGTAAGTGAACGTGTAATAAAAAGACGCTACTAATTTTTATTTTTTCCGTGTGGCGGCAGCACTTGTGGAGATTATTTCGAAAATATTTACAAATATAATATCAGTTTAAGAATTTGCATAACCCTGCAACATTCAAATTCAATTTTTATTATATAATTTCAATAACGGATTCGTTTTTAAATGAAGAATCAAATATAACAGAAGAAGCAGGAAGCTGAATATAACAATAAAATTTCTATGGAAACCTAATAATAAACTGACACCGTCTGTGCAGTTTTCCCTTCGAAGACTATTTCTCTCGGAATTTAACAAGCAAATTTTGTATTTTATTTTCTTTGTTTTTATTTCAACGTTTAATACATAGGTATATAAACAAGTTCACTTATAAAGAGTCTGCTTATAACAAAAATTCTTTCATAAAAGGAAAAAAAAATTCGATAATTTTTTTCAGTTATAACGAGCTCGACCTCAAATTCTATGTATAATAATTATATGTTATCGTAAATTCAATTAAAAAAATATTTTTAATAACACATAGTAAATTTCAGTAGCATTTAATTGTAAATGAAAACATCAATGTTGGAAGCCTAATATTAGCATAAAACATAAACAACAAGTATCTTAGTATTTATTCAGTTGCAAATATAATTTGTATTTCAAATTTTTATAAAAGGTATATAATTATTGAAATAAAAACACATACTTAGTAATTTCAAAAAGAAAAAGATCTTATTCGCTGAACAAGTTTCGTCTATCTAGAAACCTTGAAGAAATTGAAAATAGCAAAGGACCACGTACTATTTTTTTATCTGGGCTTTGAAACTGGGTTTAATCTGAAATATAGTACATTTTAAAATTATTTGAACATTAAAAATGAATGATTAATCAGACAAAACTGACGTGATCGATTTAACGTATATTTGTGGGAGAGACTTGAGCCTAGAGTCAATTTTTAAAAATTAATTATTTTATAAAAAAAAAAACTGTTTTTACTAAAAGTCGAATTAAGTATCATAAAGTTTCAAGATTTTCCTATATAAAACTTTGTTTTATTATTGAAAATCATTGAATTCAATTCATAAAATATTTTTAAAAAAGTGTATATAGACTTTAGACACCTGATTTAAGATTTATCTAGAGCCACTTGGTAGTTTGCCTAGAGTCTTAGAGTAAAAGCATAGTTTTTATTAATTATTTATCAAAATTATTTTAAATATGAACAAAATAAACTATTAAACCATTTTTCATTAATAATTACATTATTTATAATAGTTAATACTCATTAAGGTGTCCGTTATTTATGAAAAAGTTCGAATTTCTTTGTTCTAACCCCAAAATTTGATTCAAAACATCGAAAAATAATGCCTGCATTTTTTCAGATTTTTTGAGTTGAATTATACCGTGCCGGTAGCGAGGTCATTTTTAACATGGAATTTATATGGGGTTTTTCGATGTTTTATGATTTTTTAGCATATTTTCAAATGTTTTCAACATAAACCTCTGAAAACCATACATTTTTCAATTTAAAAAAAGGCAACAACTGTCAAAAAAAATCTTAGAATTTGTTCTTAAAATTGTTAGAATGGTTAAAGGGCATAGCCAGATAAGATAGTGAAAAATGCCCCTCAGCCGAATCGTCTCGTTTTAATTCCCCTAGAAAGAAAATATTTTCGAACTCTATTTCCCAAATTTTCAGCTCTTAAAATTACTTATCAAAAATAATAATAATAATAAATTGAATTGTTAAAAAAGATTTTTTTTTTAATATTTTTTTTTTAAGATCTTTATAGTTTTTAAAATACAACAGAAAATTGCTAAAAATTGTCTATTTAATTATGGTTTTTTTCAATTTTTCACATTCTCAGAATATTTTTTTTTTTTGATTTACAATTAAAATTAAGCAAGTTCACACATAATTGTGCATTTAATTGTAACTCGTAAAATTAATTTTGAATGGTAAAAAAATTGCATTAAATTTTATTCATGAATAATTTAAGGATTTCTAGAATCATTATTAAAAATTTTTGTCTATTGAATTATTATATAATTTCTTTTTTATTTTTGTTGAAATCAATATGATATGAATGTATATAATTCGAATCTTTAAGAAAAGCATATCTTAACAATTTTCATCTTAAAAAAGTTTGAACCAATAACATATTCAAAGGTAACAGAAGCAAGCGTTACGCTCCGAGGTAACAAAACGCAGTTTTCGTAATGGCAGCCCATCTATCGATTTATTAGACGTTGTCGCGTTAAAAATTTTTGTTAGATTTGGTATATTCATTTCAGTACATTGATTTTTCAAAGTTCATGAATCATTTTCAAATTCTTCAGTTATTCTTTATATGATCATAAACAAAAACCACCTCTGACTATATATAATTTTACATACTTATAAAACGTCATATATTTCCGATTAATCATTCATTTTTGATACCGTTATGATTTGAAACTTTCAAAATATACCATATTTCAGACAACAAATTATTTGCTGTAAAAGCGGTAAATTTTAGTAAGTTCGATTGTAACGAGGTCTGCAAATAAGAAACCAAATTTGGCATTCTTTACTGTACTTTCATCTACAAACATTCTTACTAATTGAAAATTTCCAACCAAACATGCCATCTATAGTACTACATTCTTAATTATTCAGGGGCTTTGATGCAACCCTACTTACACAGGTGCAACTCCTCTACAATGTTATAACAGTCATAAATTAATTTAAAAACAAATTAATAATAAATTAAATTTTTCTTTATCCTAAATAAATAAGAAAGTAATCTCTTCCATTGAAATATAAAAAAATGATTATTAGCTTCTAGCAAAATGCAAATGTACCTCATATTTCATATTTGACATTGCATTATACCCAGATTCTTAGACTAAAATACTATTAACTTGTACATAGCTTTATTATATCAACATATTGCTTCATTTATGTATACACTTTATGAATAAATTATAAGCCAAAATAATCGAAGAGAAAATAAAGAATTTCTCTTCATAAATGATTTTCTCACGCAAACTCTTTCGAATTACATCGAAGTTATGAATCATATCGCTAAAAAGAGCGCCAGCCAAAGAGAATGAAATTGAATTATGCACACAAGTTTGACAATTAATGAACCCTAATGAAGAAACAATCGAGCTGGCCCGGAGCACTTGCACCCTTGCCCTTCGCCCTTATTCCTGTTTGGAAAAAAAGGCCCTGCTTATAGTATTTCTTGCTCCTAATTAAGAGCTCAAAGCATACGTGCAAAGTTTGCGTAGGTACTTGATACGTGGGCTTTGCTCGATATTAATGTGCATCGTGAATTTATTATTATGATAACTCAGATTTGTTTTAATTTGTAGCCAGGTTTCTTTGATCGCGCCGAATAGTGTTTGCTTCACGTTCATTAAAGATTTATATAAAATTGACCCGAAGGAACGTTCACCTTGCCATCAATCCTGCAGTATTTGTTTTTGTGGATAAAAAATTGACATATTTTTTGTGCTACCTGCACAACATCGATTTGTACAACTTATTTGTTTTCATATATTTTCAAAGATTTAATCTGCCTGTATAAACTCAAATAACTTGATTATTTGTGTCATTGATTCAGAATAACTCAATGCGCGCCTTATCAACTTTTCTTTTAATATCATCGGTAAAATTTTATACAACCTGTTGTTTAGTAACAAATGAAAAATTTAATACAAAAAAGTATGTTAGAGAAAAAAAATTGAATTTATATTTATATATCGATTGCAACCTTCGTAAATTTAAGGAGCATGCGCCCCGAAGGTGGTTGGGATTTCTATCGTCCGGTAATTAAAATATAATTTGTGATTAGCCTCGTTAATGAGAGCGATAGGTCAGATTAGAGTACTACTGCATGTAGATATACGTGTCGGTGCTCTATTATGCCGCGTGTGTACCGTAAGTCGTAATAATAGGCTATTCTTCGTAATCTTGACTTGACTTTTCAGGTTCTCCCTTCTCAACAAACAAACGACCTATAATTTCATATTAATCGACATTCGACATTGATTAAAAATAACTGATAACAATGTTTTCACGAACCTAACTTTTCCCTTCTCAAATTATAATAGAAATGTGAGAAAACACCAGCATTTTTATATCGACTTTGATTACACTTTAAGGAGATATATCAGCTGCTAACATTAACAGAAGAATATAGAAAGAATGAAGAAAAAAATTTAATTACGTAAAATATTTTTTGAATTTTAAATACATTTTTAGATGACCAATTCAAAAACTCCAAAAATCAAAAGTTTTTCCAAAAATCAAGTTGATGATATCTTTAAGGTAATCTGAAACAAATAAGAAAATTTCTGGATTAATGAAACAAAAATTTTTGTGATTGTAAGTACAAAAAAACGTCAACTCAAATTTGTAATAAATCGATATTGTTGGTAACTTCTACTCGTATAAATAATCCGAAAACACGAGCCGGCTGAAAGAACGACAGCCTCGTGAATGTCTTTACGATGGTCTCTAGTCGTTAATTAAGAGCTTGTAATTATTTAGTTGAGACGTTGGCGCACCCCCGCCGGCACCAAGACAGCATCTCTTCGTTCCTCTTTTGGTTTCTTCTACGTGGTCAACTTGATTTACTCGAGCGCGAAAAATGCGCTCAGTTGTCTGTCTTCTTCTTTTATTTTTTCTCAACTGACCTAAACGTTTAATTATTCTTTCTGCATTTCCGAATAAGAAAAAACACGCTTCATAAATCAGAAACTCGGGTGTATATATATCACCGTAAATTTATCGAATTTTAAAATCAAATCACCAGTTTTTAATGAGAATTCTCTGATTTTTTACATAACAAGTATATTTCTCTTTTTTTCCCACTTATTTGCTGTTTATCAGATGCTTTCTATCTGAAGATAGAAATATATTTAGTTATGCAACTTCGTCAAATTATTTTTGTATAGACAACTAGGTATACGCGAGTCTAATTATAATGATCGACGCGTTTCAATGGGGAAATATTGCAAACACGGAAAGTTTAACGTAACTTGTCGGAATAAATTATTGACGCAACATGAACAACTAAATATTAGCTCTGATTAGTTTATTATTTCAGGATCTTCTTTAACAACACCAATTTAAGTTTGATCGCACAAAATATTATCATATAGACGGCTAATAATCATGCACAGGTACATAAGATAATTGTATTGCAATTTGTCTGACAATGTTGACAAAGTTGATTAAATTATTCATAACATCACAGTAATTGAACGTGTAAGATTTCCCAAAATAATTGTTTATAAAAATATAATTTGTCTATTTTCTTGGTACTGTTTTTGATTATTGAATTGTAACAGCTATATTAAGTTGTGAACTGAAATAGACACTGAATAAATCTCGTAAGGTGAATACTTTGAATTGGTGTTGTGACCATTACGTGGTCATGATTGTCACTAGCACGTCGCTACATAGCATTGACCATGAATAATAATAATAGATCGCGATAGAAGACAAGTTTGCGAGTGAGCGTTTCTAACTCCCGTATATCAGGAGCATACACGGATCACGACTTTCGTGTTACCTGGCGATGTCTATTATATGCATACCAATAGCCCTTTCTCGCCCAACGTGTTTAGCTACAAGTCGTATTTTATTACAGTACGTCTCAGTCACAGACGATGAATATCTTAAGGGGGTAGTCTAGTGTGAACCTTGAAAAAAATAACTATTTTGAATTTTTTTTCTGATTCGCAGAACATCATTTATTGTTAGGTTTTTTTAATAAATAAAACGCACTTAATACTTCAAGGAAAAAAAATTTAATAGAAAAAATGTATTAAATTGTTAATTAAATAAATAAACTCTTTAAATTGTCCCCGCGTTATTCGTGTACCTGATAACTTAAAAACTATCCAACCAAACTTCTTGAAATTTTAACTACACATTCCAGAGACATGTCGGTATGGTCGAAACTAGGATCTTTTGATTTCATCAACATTTAACAAAATGACGCACAGTGAAAC
>JABFPM010004951.1:0-11903 GCA_022817325.1 Idris sp. 1 HC-2018 | reverse complement strand
TGTATATGCTATTCGAATGAACTTTCGAGGCTCGTCTTGGAGGCAAATGTTTGATCTACATGAAACTAATTAATTTCGATGTTTAAGCATGAAAAGTTAAATAAATATGAAATAAGTGTGTTGACTTCAGAACAAGTTCGAATGAAAGAAAGCATAAATGTTGTTTAAACAATTTTTTTATAAATTAAATAATGAGGGCTTTATTTTAGTTATCTTTTTGTTACAGATAATAATTCAAACAAAAATAATGACTTCGTATAAAATAAAGAAACATTGTGAAACAAAAAAAAAAACTTGTATGTCATGTAAGAAAATTGAGACATTTTGTTTCTCCACATATTATTTTGTAATCTATTGTAGTTTTTGTATCCCCTTTAATTATGAATAATCATTTTGATAACATTGTTTTGTTAATTCAGTAATCAATGATTTTACACAATTTATTACAAATATATATATATTCAATGAAAGTTGTGTCAATCAATCATTTTATTTAGTTCTCCCGTATATAAGGTAAAAATATTATACGCGGGGATAAGAAAAAAGAAGAATTGAAATTAGGAAAGAACAGACAGGACCCGGAGTTAACAGTACAGATTCTACAAAACACAGGTCTATTATAAACAGAAAAGAAAGGTATTTTAAAATTTATGGCGATAATTTATGCGCGCGGGGCGGAGTGCGGACCTGGCCTCTTCGCGATAAGATTGGATCGTCAGAGGACTTTACACGGGTACGCCGAATACCGAAATGCCGTGTAATCGCTTCCACCGGACAGCGGACATAATTGAGGGACCATCCTGTGAGAATCCTAAATGCATCACTGGAATTACACGACGCCAAGGGCCCCGAAGGCAAACAGAAGAAAAGAAAGTCGGGCCAACGGAAATCGAATATTTATCGGCTCCTCGTTCCCCATCTCGGTGTGTCGTTGACAGAAACAAGAACGCGTCTGCCAACAAAAGAATCCTTATACTCTTCATAAAGATTCAAATTTATCGTTATTACTTAGAGCCCCGAACAGCTTTTTGTAGAAGTTAAAACAAATTAGGAATACCCAAGAGGAGTTCGCATATTACATTTTCCATTTAGGATTAGGCATTTAATTAGGAACAGACTTTTTAATAAATTCTCGTAATCTTTTTTTTAATTAAGTAAACTGTTAAACCAAAAATTATTAGATACATTTATTTTTAATTTATTGGTAACACTGGTTTTTGAGGATAAAAAAGAAGACAAAAAACAAGAGGTGATCGTCAAATTTATTGTGTCCTCATTTTTTAAAACGGTACTAAACAATCAACAATATAAATTAAGTTGCGTGAAAACCGATGAATCAAGGCTTTGAAATATGAAATGTTTTGAAAAAAATTACATAAATTAAGCGGTCATCATTGAGAAAGTTTCTATTTCAAAACCGATATAATTATTATGCTTATTGTTGTATACTACACTGGTATGTTAATAAGAGAAAAGAAAAATGAAAAGAAATGATGGAAAAGAAAGGTTTTTGGTCATCATCAGGAATTCAAAAATTAAGTATGTCCAACAACAAAAAAGAATTCAAATATCTTGACGATAAATTTGTTGATCGCTGTAAATCACAGTACAGATATTGTGAAATGGACAATCAATTCTCAAATATCCAATAAGTCGATAACAAAAACGTCGAAAGAGAACAAGAATTGTAAGGGAAATGATCGTGGTTTAAGTGACGCGAGGCTACTTTCGAAGTTACATAAAAAGTAACGCGCGCGAGTTAATTACAACAAGGTTTCTTTGGTCAGCTTAATGAATCGGAAAAATTTAATTGGGAAGAATCCAGGAATCGCGTATCAGGTCCCAAATTCGCAATTTTTGTCTATAATTACATCCGCGATGCACGTCTCAGATACAATCTCAGCGGATGTTGACACTTGGCATGTGGAAAGTCGAGAATTTTTTTTCTCTGCCGTTTTGTTTCTTTTTGTTTTGCTGCATCAGATGTCGGGGAGATTAAATTCTTCGAGCCGGAGAGGTAAGTCTTTCTGAAAATGATGGATCGCCCTGAACAGGTGAGTTCAAAAACAATGCCCAGAATCAGAATGAAATTGTTCACTTTTTGTACATTACAATTTTGGTCCGAACAATATTTATTGCACTTAAAATTTTACGTGAACCATTTTTTTTGTTTCTTTTTTGTTTTTTTATTTTTATGTAAAAATTGCGGATCGTTAAATTTGGACCCCAAGATAATGTCGGCTTCGTGTGAGGATCCAGAGTAGTTATTTATCTTTAGATTAAATCGATTTGTATGCTAATCCCCGAATGAAATCCGCGTATAAAATTGAACTCCAGGCTCAGCAAGATTTCAGGATACATGCCTGACTAATTAGGAAGCACCGAAAAACTTGAGACTTTTCAAAGGGCCTACTTATTATGCAGTGAGTGTTGCGAAAATTCTGGATCAATTCATTTTGCCTGATAATAACATAAAGTACGACACTCTATTATTGCGAGTGTAAAACAATGCACTGCATAAACCGCTCGGCATAACGAGTAAATCGTGCGTTTTTTTGTGTATTACGTAACGTATGTATGGGGAATATATAAAGTGCGCCAGCGTTACGTGTAATTGTAAAACATATTATTTAATGCCGCTTGTTAAGTCCAACCCGGACATTAAATTACATTTCTTATACCGCGTAATTACGTTGCCCCGGTAGAATCCGCGAAATGTCAATTCTTCGCTTTCAATTATTATTGAATAACATACGATGATAGGCCCATAAAATTTTGCTAAATGCAGGTGCAAACTTGATAACAAAAAAAAAGAAAAATGTTTCATTTTGTATTCAAAGTCTTTTTTTTTTCTTTTTTTTTTTTCTAGTCAGAAGTTCAATTTACAACTAAATTGAATACATAGAACTCTGCGTGTACAGTAAACTCTCAGCTAAATGTCTTTTGACTTTTATTCTCTATACATATTTCACATATCAATCGTAAAATTGTCTGCATGTGCTAATTGAATTTCAACGACTGTAAGCTGACACGAGACACCGAACTACATTCACTTGTTACATTATATAATTAGAGACCACTTTGTTTCACAACTTTTGTCACAGGGAAAACCAAAAAATGTTGACTATACTTTGTGCAAAGGCACTGTTCACAATAACAGTTTGCAGACAATTAATCACTCGTCCTGAACAAAACAAGTGCTTTGCTAATCATAATAGCTAAACATGTGCGTAAGTTCCACAATAAAAGACACGGTGAACCGTAATCCGTCTTCGAATACCCTGTCCAGTTCGCCTTGGCATGGAAAGCAAGCGTTTTAATGAAGTCCTTTGTCTAATCCGGGCGATCTATTATTATCGCTCAACCTGTTGGACATAAAGAGGTTGTTGATCCCGTGACCAAATAATATCTGAGGAAATTTTTTGTCATTCAAGAATTGAGCGTCATTTAATTTAGAACACACCAGCAGCATTTCCTACAAGGCATCTTCAGCTTGCAGTTCCTTATCAAATTACACTACATGTAAATCTTTGAATAAAAAGAAAGAAAGAAAGAAAAAAATGCTCAACACTTTTCTGAAGAAAACAAGTGACGTATATATTAACGCCGGGTTACACGTGTACTTTGGGTATCGATATATCTCTGAAATTACATCCTCGCGAGCTCGACACATACCTCACGCCACGCGACGTCAACGTGCGGTGATTAATTCCATTACGAGATTATCGTCACGAAACTTGGATTACCAGGCACATCTATCCACTTTCTTGCGTCACTATTGTATTGTCAATATAGTGTCTTCAGTCTTGTGTCTGTCAATTTCTACTGTCATCTGCAAGGAGTCCTAACGAATTCATTAAAAGGATGATTGATACTGCTAAATATAATTTCGAAGGAAAAAGCTTAACCCAGCAAGAAGCAAACTTTTGTGTTTCTGTTAATTGACAGTCTGTGTGTATTTGGATGAAGATAAAGAGAGGCAAAAATTGTTGAGCTTCACTGGTGCGAACGGCTGGGTGATAATAATGATAATTTTATTTCGAGGATAAACAACACAAAACTTGAATGGGATCTGATAATAAAACATGTGTCAAAGAAAGGCAGTTGGCGTTTTGTCATGCCTTTTGTCAAGCATTGTGAAATAATAGCCGTTGATAATATAAACTTGTTGCGCTATCTATTGTAACAAAAGGATATTGACTTTTGCGGCAAAATTCATGCAGACAGATGTTCTTCTGTTTGACGAGTGATAATAATGCATGGTGTGGCAATCGATTACGATTTTTGGCCCAAGACCAATAAAACGCCGTCTCTCACTCAGTTAAGACGAGGACGAAGGAGTTGAAAAGAAGCTTAAGTCATCTTGAAGGCTTTATGTCTTTCGGTAGTCAAATTGCCGGCCGGCTTCAATTTATGCACGGATATATTCACAAATTTAAATGTCTCTAATTAGGCCTTGCCGGAGGATTACTTTTACTGGTCCGGCGATAATGGCTGCGGGCAAAAAATTGCTTAGGACGTGTGTATGTGTGCTGGCACTCATCCTCTCTTCTAACGGTAGAGCATTCTGGAGGAATGATGAACGAGCGTTAACGAATAAAAAGATGAACGTCCGACCTCGCGATTGTTAGCCGGATGTACACTATATAATGCTCGCAACAAATCGAGTTGGGGAATTTCTATTTGTATTGACTTATGCTCATCGAATGCGCGGTATTTATCGCCTGAGGTCTCTGACCCGCCATCACTAAGGTCGTACGAAACAAAAAAAAGCCACAAAAATTGCAATTCCCTTTTTTGCGGGCCAACTTTTGAGCGGGGATTTTGAAAAAAGAATTCTCGTCGTGTTGCCTTACCTGATCTAAATCGGTTGGCCACAACATCCGCAACACAAGACACTTGTCATAACACAATCGAAGAAGAAGGATATATACTACAACTATCGGAACGTTCACCACTGCAACCACTGATTATCACTCACACTGCACGTTTAAAACAAGCCAATCCAGGGGGGAAGTAATCCCTAAAACTTTTGCGAAGTGAGTTCGGAGGTGTGCTTCCACCTGTTGGTCCAGCGTCGGTATGATCCCACGTGGGCTTTTTGGGGATGATAGGACACCTGCTCGGGGTCGTCGGTTAGGCCGACGATGACAATTGATAATGATATAACAATGGCCGTGCGTTCTCCACTGGTTCGGATCTTACACTGAAGACTAAGGTACACATACACATGTGTGTCGGGCCGGCAGCCAGGTAGAAGAAGGAGGAAGGTAGGTAAGTAAAGGAGGAGGAGATGGTGTGTATGGTGAGAGACGAGCGGTGCCAGAGCGGGGGCACCGCGCGCTCTCCCGTGCACTGACAGACGTGTATCAGTGTTGGCCCAGCGACGTGTGTGCGTAGCAACGCACAGTTGACTCTGTTGCTGGACGACACACGTGGACGATTACTGCTGTCCGTGTATGCAACACCACACCACACGTATCATGCTGAGGTTCAAGCCTCACCCCACGTCACGCAACACACCATCACGACTCAGTTACATACGAACCGGCCACAAGGTAGGCAGGTAGCGCGCTAACACTAAAGACACTGGAGGTGGGTCGAGACAGAGCGATGGCCCCGAGACGAGAGAGGAGAAACAAAGCGAGCACGCCCCGCGAAACAACGGACCAGACAAGAACGGTCGAACCTGCTACCTTCCCCGCACACAAAACAAGGAGCTTCGATAAAAAAAAGCCGCCAAGCTTACCATACCCTTTATATATTTATCCCAGAAGTAACTGACCCAGATCAATCCACTGTCTCTTTTTTTACCTAGCCAAAATACCTCTTACACGAAATTAAAAAATCCTTAACAGTTTGGATGGTTTTCTGAACCCTAGATTATGATAAATTCTTGTATCTAAGTTCTTTTTATGGGTTTATCAGTGATTGTACTGGACACTAGGCAGGATTTCGTTCCTCAGAAAATGTCTACTGTATCTAGCCTACACAGATGAAGTTAAAAAGCCCAAACATTTTGAATGGTTTTCTGAAATGTAAACTGAAATAGTTATGGGAAATTAAGATATACAGTGATTTTATGGATTAATTTATGGATTCTTGCGATTAGACAACGCTTGTTCCTCAGGATATATTTAATTTACCTATTAAAATCATCAAAAATCCTAAATATTTTGAAGGATCTTCTAAAATTGAGATGGGATTGATTAGGGAAAACAAGCGAGATTTTGATGGGTTTTTTTTTCTTCTTCTTCTTCTTCTTCTTGTTCTTCTTCTTCCTCGCTAAGGACTAAAATAATTTTGCTCTACAGAAAATGTCTTTACTATTACCTTGTCTTCTGTTTATTGACCCAAATTTTAGATTCCACTGGACTGTAGCACTTGTTTTGCAGATGTTGAAATATTGTCACGTCAACAGTCTCCTGGACATTAACTGTCGAAAGTGTGAAGAGCAACTGAAGGTCCGGTTTGTTGCGACAATGGTTCATCGTCTTGGGACGATCCCACTATCGCGAGGCATAGGTACGCAAAGTGAGCGACCGCGCCGATAATTCAATTATGTCCCCTCATTACCCTATTGATTGCTTCATTGTGTCAGACACTGACCTCTGTGAGAGAGTTTTCGGCGACACGAGCCTTGTTGTTGTCCTTGTTTGCGTCTGTTTCGCTTCTTCTCTTGCTTCTCGCGCGTTCCTACCATGATTCGTTCCGGGCTTATGAATGCACACACTTCGCCCGGTAGTGGTCCGCCAAATTTGTAGGTCGCTTCTCCTCCCTGGTCCGTTGTCGTGTACCGTGTTAACTCAATTTGCCCGGTGACGCCATATACCGAGACCCTTTCTTGTGAAAACAGACATCTACATCTGGAACAAAATGTGGACACACAGAGTGAATACGTGTAATTAGTTGGTAATTTGCGTCGGGATAGGACCTTTGTCTTCGTTTCCTCCAATCATCCTTATATATATATATATGGATTCAAACAAATTTCTATGCTAAATTCATAGTCATAACTTTGAGTTTACTCGGAGAAGTTGTAATGAAAAAGTATTTTGTATAAATATCAATTGCAATGTAACTGTACATATGCTGCAGGCATCTAGAAATAACAGTTATTATTTATATGTTATTAAGAATAAATTATATTACTATTACACATTACAACGGACATTAAGATATCATTATCTGATTATTACTTTGAAATCAATTAATAAGCTTTGATAAATTAATGATTCATTTAACTTTGCTAATTCTTTTTTACTTCGTTTTTTTCTTTTGCTTGTTGATATAGATTGATGGCAATAATTTATTCTCGTGTCAAAATCATATAAACATGATCATCACAAATGAATTAAAAAAATTAAATTACTTGTATCAACTTCTCTATTTCACTGCAATTTATTGAAGAGAATTTTAACCATTTAACAACTTTTCTGCACGAAATGGTGCTCGATTTCAGCCAAGCAAATAAGACTTTCTTATCTATAAAACTAAAAAGTTGTATATATATATATATATATATATCTTATTCATTGAAATTAACTTTATTTCAAACATTTTTATTACTTGAATTTATATTTAACTTTTTTTCCCAAGAAAATTTTTCAATACAAACTTTAATTAACAAAACATTTTTCAATATAAAGGCATATCTAGACTTGTTTTATTCAATAAAATGATTTCAAGTTTTGTTTGTGCTGAGTTTATTAATTTGTCAGAAATCAATTTAAATTTTTTTTATAAATGCTTTTTTTTGTTATTCAAATAGTTTACAAATAATCTTTTGAATACACTTGTTTGTGAACTGGAGATACAATAGAGGAAAATAATTTTAAAGTAACGCGGAAAAAACAATCAACAAAAACTATTACCATAATATTTGACGTAAAAAAATAATACGAGATAACATACATTCCTCAATGACATGATAAATGAAAAAGATATGTACTGTCTAAATATTTTATTATAGCTTACATGTAAGGAAAGCTGCATTAGCATTAATAATTCGTTTTAACAGCTAGTAATTTATTTAACAAAAATATACATTTCAATTAAACACGACAAATAAAACAAATTCATAATACATATTAAAATGGATGTCTACACTTTTTGATGTTAGTGAAATTTTTATTATTCATTATTATAATTTGTCACATGAAAACAAATTTTTTGAAAGTTCCTGTGATAAAATCTGTTTTACGCAACAAAGGTAAAAAAAAAGAGTCTATTCTTATGTTAGAAGAGATACTATCTCGTCTAATTCCAATAATTCATAATAACTTACACATTTTATTCCTTTTCATTTAAATAAAAGTTTTTGTCTCAAAACGTAAGATCCACAAGTCGAGATTAAATTTGACGTGGACAATTTAAATATAAAATAATATAAATTGTCAACATGTATAAATTGTTTCCGATCAAAAAAGCAGATATTACATTACATTCAACTGTTCAATATGTGACCAATACTTTATTAAAAATGGATACCTGAAAAATTCATACCCAGGTTTCTACAAATTGTATCATAAACTGGGTCAGTTCGATGACGAATAAGGCCAGACACAATGGCCGAAAAATTCTTTTCACTCTGAATGTTTGTTACCCGGGGCGCCGATCAAACGTTTCTTTATTACTTACGAAGGTCGTGCAGAGTTGAAAAAGGGAAACAGGTGCGGCCCAGGTACTTTGATTCATCATTTGGAGCTGGAATGTCGTAAACGAATGATTTTAAATTAACCGATAAAGTATATGCTTTTTTGGGTGTTTTTTTTGTTTGTTTGTTTGTTTGTTTTTTTCATACAGGAAAGGAAAATTAACAAAACAAGTGTTTGCAGAAATTGAATTGCTGGGGTCAGTGACGGAAGGGACCTTTTTTGGCATCCTTGACTGGGTCGGTCGATGGCTCCGGCGAGTTTCGTATCTCTTCTACCTGTGTGCCACTTGCTTGGCGCGAGTGCATGTGGGAGCGGGGCACACGAAGCGCAGTTCGCTCCGCCCGTGGCGCTGTTTGTGGGCGAGCCATTCTATTTCAGCTCGGCTTTCATTCATAACTCCGTTTTTAATAGCCCGATTGCGGCGCACAACGAGATGCCTCGGCGCCTGAGGCCACGTCAGGAGCCCGCGCGACGATACGCCGTTTCACTTTATCGTCACTTTCGTTTCGCTGCAGCGAGCACCATCATCGCTAACGAAAATTACGAGCTCATTGATCAAAATGACGGCGCAGCTCATTGTATAAAACATTTTCTTGCAATTTCAATGCTGGTTTATCAGACAACATTTCTGCGTTAACATTTATGTTTCGTATACTTATAATTTGTGTATTTTCAACATTTTTTTTTTTTTTTTAGTTATTTCAATTTGGGTTATTTGATGTTTGAATTTCAAAAGACGAAACTCATTTTTTAAAAACGATTTGTCTGTCCTTTAATCGCATCGTCACCTTCATCAAAGAGTTGAACTTGAAAAGCGAAAATCAAAACTGGCAAAATATATATGTGTAAAGATGATAAAAGCGAGCGAGGAAAGAATCGAAACGAAAGAAAGGAACGAACGAAGAAAAAAGATTGGTTGCGATACCGCAGACTTATAAATAGATGCGAGGATAATCAGTCAGGATTTATGGTAACCACGGATTATCAAGTTGTACAAGGGAGCATATTTCATATTGCGACGGTACCTTATTCCGACGGAGGAATACCTGTTCCACGCGCAGTCTGCGTTAGTATGTGGGCACATCCACGTCATTATCATCGTCATCTTTTTTTTCTTTTTTTTACACTCAACCCCACTTTTATTTCTTTTATCAACTCTCCTACCCATTATTCTTCGTGAAGAAATTATTCTCACATTGTGACAAAACGTGTTTTCCACGAGGCTAAACTCTGCTGAAACACAATGTGCATGTGTCAAACTTTTCGCTTCAAATAAAGTTTTGCATTATCTTTTGACTGAAATGGAAAAACAATAAAATTTATTCATAAATCGAAAACAATAATAACTTGTCTGATATAAATATTGATGAATCGAAGCAGGAAAAGGTCGGACTGACGTTAGTAGAGAAATATCATTTGACGAGGCTGCTTTTTTTGTGCAGCGAAAAAAAAGAAGCATTCTAATGCACGCTTGAGCTGATAAATGTTTGATTAGTTGTCGCGCAGAGACAGACGTGCGAAAAGAAAAATAACCGACAGACGATGCTGATGAAATGAAGCGATGTGGGGCCCAACCAGTTTTCTAGATCTCCTTCTGTTTTTCTCTATGAAGAAAAAGTCTGCTTCTTTCATTTTTCCATTCATTTTTTTCTTTCGTTAATTCAAATTTACCTGTTTTACTGGTAGCGAAAAACATGATTCGGAAGGAAAAACAAAACGGCAAATCTATTAAGGAGACTTTCTTATCGCTTTTTGACTTAGAGATGTTTATTTGCGCCGATGGACATGAAGTTGAATGAAAGATGTATAAATAAAGTGATATTAATGACATTTAATGTATGATTAATGGTACAAATAAATGTTATAAAATTTGAGAAAAAAAAACTAAATTTGTATTTGCTCATTTTTCATAAACGAAATAATGCAAGTTTCATTGCCCCAAGGCTGGTTTCTCTCAATATCTTTTTTATCATCAAGTTGCGAGCGTCACAATTTATGCTTGTCGATACAGAGGCATTCAGGCCCTGAATGATCGGTGTAGCACGTTTCGTATATGGGTCTTGATCATATCGAACAGGTTTGACAATGCTCTCGTTTTTCGTCGCCGAAAAATGCCACGTTCCCACAGTCGGTTGGATTAAGCTTGCGCACCCAACGCGCAAAAGACCGCTCCATTATTCTTCTGGCCTCGATATTCCACAATATAAGACAACCAATTGTTGCTCGGCTATTGTCAGCGGTCCCGTTAAACCTGCTTCGGGATTAAGTTGCTTGATTTTTGGTATCCAATCCATTGTCATCATTGTCATCATTGTCTTCGGCTGGGGCTATTATCCCATAATGAGTCTGCTTCTTCAACACTTTGCTGCGTTCCTTTTGCGTAACCCGGTAACTAGCGAGCATTCCGAACAGATTGTTGTGCGCATTTTTTCGTGTCCACATGTGTAAAAATCCGGAACAATGAAACGGGAAAATGCGATGCTTTTTTTGCACCGACCGTTTATTTTCTGCAAACATTTAGAAGAAAAATATCTGAACAAATTTGATAATATATTTATTCACTGGACTATTCAGTGAACTTTAAAACTAACAGTCTGAAATGTGAATATCTTAGAGTTCGAACTGTTAATTTCCACCAGTGTCTAAAAGTTACAACAACAACAACAACAACAACATCAACCCTAGTAGAAATGTAACAGGGCTGGCCATGGCAAAAATGTGTCCCTGATCAGGATAGAAAAAGGAAGCCTGACTGTTTGGCTGCCTGATCAAAGCCATTTCAGGCCTTGAACCCATTTTATTAAGTGCTAGCAAACTTATCTAGAACAAGGCATTCTTATCAGGCCCTTAAAAGATTTTCTAATCAGGTACCAATACAGAGCGTGACGGCGGGTATTGTTACAAAATAGTTACTTGACCAGGGTCATGTTAGATTTAACTTTTATAACCTGAAAAAATATATAATAACAATTTTCTGCCTAGAATTGTATAATTTTATTTATTTGAAATCAACAAAGTATGTCATGATAAAGACTAAAATAATTTACTGCTGAATAATTTAAAAATTTACTTATGGTACATTGTTTTTATTATAAATTGGAAATTTGAAAAATTCCCTGACAGCACCATAGAAAAAGCCTTGGCTACGTATCAGTACCCATTTCAGGCCCTGATCCGATGAAATGTTTTTGATGTAGTCAGGATATATTGCAGAGTCTTGGTCAGGCCCTTATATGGTTGTTTTTT
>JABFPM010004950.1:0-11903 GCA_022817325.1 Idris sp. 1 HC-2018 | reverse complement strand
ATTGGAATGATGTATTTTAAACAAAGAACTTTATTAAGCTTAATTAAAGTTTTAAATTCTTAAAATTTTGCGCTTTGATAAAATAATTGATTCCATATCAGTTGGCTTTAGTAATAATAATAATAAAAATAATATAAAAATAAATATCAATTGGAAAAATATTGTTCATGTGAATATCAGTCAATTTTATCGTTACGTACATTGATAAAATAAATCTTTTACATTTTCAAATTGATATTTTGTGAATTGCCAAAAATATGGCTTTGTTGTCGTAGAAAATATATATATTTTATTAATTAAAATTTTTAATTAAAAATAAGGTATTTATTTAGTATTTTGATATTTATAAAAACAAATTCTTCAGTATAAGTTGATGTAAGCTGATTCAATAAAAATTTTTAATTCTTTTTAAGCTAGTTTATACGAAAACTCTTTTTATTTTAATTGAAAGAGAAAAATCGTGTAATTAACATGGATAAAATCGTGAAATAATTGGGTAACATGATATAACTGCACATAAAATAAAGATAATAAGATTACATGATATTTATTAATAGAAATTAATATTCTTTTTTAATTGATAACTATTCTAAATATTAATAATGTGATAATCATCCCTATAATGGGTTTAAAGAATGAATATAAAAAGTTTACAAATTTAAGTTATATTCTGTTTCATATATTTTAATTAAGTTGTTAATATTTTGTTAAAATACCGGAAAATCAATATAATGTTTCGAATAAATGATAAACTGAATTTTCCGTTAAACCAACGCTATATTGAAGCTTTAATATTTTATAAAGCAGATGTCAAATTGTATAAGAATTAATGGTATTTAATTTGTAGAAAAATTTTGCGTTAAATTAATTTTCTCATAATTTTTTTTTTCATTTTATTTTCTTACAAATTCATTTGATCCGTTAACGAGTTACAATCCAGGAATTGAAGTTACAAAGACATTCACGTAATAAGTTATTTCTTTTGCTACAGCTCATTATTTTTATAACAATTTCACAAGACAAAATTTTCTTTAAGTAGATACTTGAAGAGTATATTTATTGAAAAATTCCCTGAACGGATAATCACTGAAGTTTGAAGATTAAAATCGTTTAATGCAGGTCACAACATTTGTTCGTATTTAATTCCTTTAAAGTTCTGCAATCTAATATAGTAGATATTACAGGATGAAAGAAAAATTTTCTAAAACTTTTTGCAAATAGAACTAAAGAGTTGTGAAAATAAAAATAAAAGACAAATATAATAAGAAAAGATAAATACAGACAAAGATAAATAAATCGGAGTCTAATTTTTATATCTTATTTGGCGTGATTCGCCTACTCCAGGGAGAATGCGAAAATGTAGGAAGCAGCAGAGTATTATACAAAAGGTGGGCGTAATTATTCTTTTGAAAAATACACGGCGAAGTTATTTTGACGACGAGATCCGAGACAACAGGTGTCCTAGTTTGCTCATAAATTTTGTGGTTTGTGGACTTGTGTAATTTATGGTCTATATATACTATAAACTAACTCATGTAATGAACTTCTCTGTGCTCGAGAAAATCGATTAAGCTTCCCAATCTCAAAGAACAGTTTTTCTTCGTGGCAAATTTGCACGTTATCAGTTAATCCAGAAACATGTGTTTCCATCTATGTATGGTTTGAATTGGCGCAATTTTCGAGCCTACATAGTTTGTGGTCTATTAAAAATATATATATTACGTGCAAATTCGAGCCGTCTTATAAATATATAATATACAAATATTTATCAAATTTGGAACGATAAAAGATGTTACAAAATGTACACTTAAGAATAAAAATTTGTAATTGTAAAATGAAAAATTATGTCTAATTGATATAAGAAATCAATTAAATGTGACCTCGGTGAGTTGCTTATAGAAAAGTGAATAGAAAATGGAATGTTAGTTAGTTCGAAAAGGATTAAAAAAAAGATAAAAATAGGATGAAAGAAACTTGTATAAAGATTCAAAAGTTAAATAGATGTTGAAAGAAGGTTGAAGAAACCAAAATGGGGTCAAAAGAAAATTCCGCCAGGGTATGGATGAATCATTTTACACTAGATATATCTAAGCAGAGTTCATGAAATTTATGAAAGATTTTCGTTTCATTAAGAAACCGATTACTATTCCAAGTATTCTGCATCTATTTCAGATATTTCAGTAAAAATTTGAAGGGAAATTTTAATTTGTTTTTTTTTAATTTAAAAGTTATACGGTTTTTTATAAATACAAAAAATGCACAAAAACTAATATGACTGATACATGACAAATAATATATACTATGTGTCAAGGGATTTATAAGTCCGAAAAGCCAGCTGATATTTTTCATGCCTGCGGAAAGTTCAGTGGTTTTTTGATACCCTTGGGAGTAATTCAGCCATAAATTATAGCAATAACGTATAACTTATTAAGAGGATTAGCACAATTTTTTTCTATCCATTCGACCCTAAGAACTGTATTTTTAAATTAACAAATAATAATAATTTGTTATTGACAGATTGACGTCAAATTGCAGGTGAGATGAATAAAAACTGAATTATAAGATAAGCCCCAGCTCATATATCCAATACGGAAGGAAGACGTGCAATCGAATTGCTGTGAAATGTGACAAGCAATAGCTTCATTTCAGCTGCAATAATTGAGTTAACGCTAGTCAACAGTGTAAATGAATTTTGAACCAGTGGTGCTCAAATAAATAATCCAGCAGAAATACATGAGCACCTATTTCGTCCGGATTTCTGTTAGAAATACCCCGAGTTTTGAGACATATGTCACTTCATTACGTCGCGGTTCATGTCCCTTCATACGCGTGTTATTTCTGTCACCCCTCAGATTACGCGGTTTTGCAATGAAAAAAGGTTGAAAACCTTTGATGTTCCTCGTTTGTGGAATTACTCTTCTATTGTATCCTATAGAATTCGGATTATTGTTACAAAGTTCGTTGTAAACAACGCTTTTGATTTATCGCGTTGCTCAAATTGTACCATACATTTCTGAACACAATAAGTTGCAAATAAAAAACTTGTTTTTAAATTATTCTTTTATTTTTTGATTATCCAATTCTTGTAAACAGATTTACATACTATACTTAATTAAATTTTGTTATCAAAGTCTGACGCTTTTATATGAAACTTTTCATTTAAATACATATATATATAATAATTCTATACATTATTTTTCTTTGTACTGCGGTATAAGATTGCAATTATGCAAAGTAGTTTTAAAAGAAATAACTTGCGTTATCCATTTGGTTTGGAACAACATTTTTTGAAAACTATTATAATTCATCTAAAACTTGAAATTTCTTGGTGACAAAACAAAAGACACCACGAAACTAAACAAACGGGACACATTTAAATAGCACCAACACAGAGAAAAATAGAAATGAGAAAGAAGACAACCGAGTGTACCTAATTCAGCAAACAAAAGACAAAACGTACGTGATATACATCAAAGAAATGAAAAACTGAAGAATGATTAAAATTAGAAAAGAATAGAAAACGTTAGGGGTGTTTTTGTATCTTTTAACAAATAAAAAGTGTATGACTAAGTACGAGAAAATGAAGAACAACTTTTCATTACATGATGAAAAACAATTTGTTATACTGAAGAATGAAAAAATTCAGGTTTTATCAACGTTCAAAGACAAAAAGAAGAACTTGTTTAAACAAATTTATGCTAACATTAACATTTTCATCTGTAATATGATATACTTTATTTATGCAACTAACTAATTAGTTATTTGAGCGAAAAAATACAAGCAAGTATTTGATTTAAGGATTTTCTTTTCTGAAAGTTATATACTTACGTAACAGAGTAGTTTATAGATTTTATAGTTAGCTTACTTGAAACAAACAAAAACTTATTATTGATTTTTTACTTTCAACAAAAAAAGCAATAAACTTTAATATATTTAACACATACATAAAAAATGTCTAAATACTTCTGTAGCAAAATAAATATATTAATTTGTCGTTAGCAATCAATCAAACTATAAAATGTTAATTAATTGATTTTTGACTATTAAACACCAAAGAACATCATGTTAAAAACGTCAACAGACATTTTATTTCTAAGATATTTATCAAACTAACTTTAAATGCAAATAAATTCAGCGGTTGAATCTGCCATATCAAATATTTTTGACTTTTAAATTGACCATAAATAGATAAGGGAAGCAACACTGTTGACATCTGTCAAGTGAGAAAATATTTCCAGTAGATCTAATTCATTGAATTGCATCGAATGCTGAAAAATTATAAATTTTCCATAAAATTTCACTAATTTGGTTTCTGAATAGAAAAACCAAAAATACGGGGGGATTGAAAATGTCAACTGCAGACAGGGCAAATGATTTACAGGTAAATTTGAATGTGACTATCCACGTGTTACTGGCTTGTGGTACTTGACTCGAGTTGTCGGGAGGGTTGACAAAGAAAAAAAAAAGAGAGAGAGAAAAAGAATTGCGTAGCATATGCACGGAGCTCGTAAACTTTGTAGCAACAATGCGATCATCTAGTCGGTCTGATTGTCATTGTTCGTCTGGCTACGTGCGTAAGTGTGCGTAAATAAGTGATACATGTAATGCGAGGGGTTGACTTTCGCACGGTTTCTTTTTTTGAGCTCTACTATTTTGCAACACCTCTTTTGGGTATTTTAACCTTATAAGTATCTGACGAACATTTACAGATTGCACCGCACTTGTGAATCAATGGGCCAAACAAAAATTTCATCTCTGCTTTTTTATTTGAAAACAATTTTCTCGAAAAGTCTATAACAATTTTGTGAATCACTTGTTGAAGTTGTGACGATTTTCGGAGGCAGTTCCTTTATTCAGAAAGGATTTTTGTAGGTTCAAAATAAAAAATGCAGAAGTCATACTCGGAGTCGTGACTAACCCAGCAACCTACTCACCTACTCGCTCGTTTACGTTCTCATAGGTTGTCCCGTTTCTACTGTGTTTTGATCGCGTTAAATGCCGTGCGTGAGTAGAAACCTGGACTATTATATTAAAGACTGTGGCACGAGCCAAGCTACCGTCACGAATATTCTTTTACAACATTTGTACCTGTCAGTGGACAAATTTAACACAAATTTTAAAATTTTTTTTCTCAATTGAATTACTATTCAGTGGTTAATTAAAATAATTGTAAAAGAGAGTACTATAATCATAGATAAACTATATTAAAGTAAACTTGATGCGGCAAATTTTAATTTGGCAATTTATTTAGTGGATAAGAAATTTTAAGCGATAAATACAGCATCTGAAATAAGTTATGATTTGAAAAATAATTTTTGAAGAATGGCACAACTTTTGAGTTAAGATCAGTCTCGTGGAAATTTATATAAAAGTTTAATCATGCAGAATTGCCAAATATTGTAGATCCATGTTTTTGCAAAATTTACCTCGTACTTTTGGTTTACATTTATTTTAAATTTTAGCACACTTCTGTTCATAACTGAAAATTGGGCCAAAGTTCAAAAGTTCCCCTACCACACAAATTAGCATAATCATCTTCGTGACACTTTTTTTAAAGTCTTCTCTTTGTCGATTGACTTCGGTTATTGTTAGCTGTTTTTTCGTTGAAACTTCTAAAGTGTTGACAAAAAATGTTGTGATTGACGCATTGTATCGAGCAGACAGTGGAAGACAAAAAAGATTGCGGATAACGCGTTCTTCTTTTTGGAGCATTTTGACAGAGCCTGGCGAATTTTGACGCGTGTCAATGGCAAATTCGTATGAAGCATGTCGGAGTGCATGCACCGTGACGGAGGGACGTGCAAATAATAATGTGCCTTGCACTCGATTGGTCCAACTTTCGAATAGAACTCAATTGAGGGGAGAATCACTGGTCCACAGATAAGACCTTTTGTTAATATTATTTTAAATTTTTCAATAAACATTTTTATAAATGAGATTTTTTCTGGATTTATTTTAAATTTATATACAAATAGCACGATTAAGTGTTGTTAAAAATAAATAAGATACTTAAACTGATATCAGATATCTATTATAACAGCAATTACACGAAGCTTATTTTTAAAATAGAAATTGTAACGAGAAATAAATTCTAAAATTTCTCAACTACTTATTGTTAAATAGCAATTCTTGAAGCATTGACAAAACAACGAGTGTACCATTTATAAACGTTAAAAAGAATTTAAATCAAAACAATTGAAACTTGACGTTTTCTAAATTGTGGGATTATAATTGGGAAAAAGTTTTTGAGCACCGAAAAAATTACATTTTTTAATTATAACTAAGAATAAACGTCAGTTGGTTTTTGTAATTACTTTTTTGCTAGTTTACCAAAAATTTTTTGCGGTATTGCGCAGTTTACAAATAAAAATGGAATAACAAAAGCAACAAATAAAAATTAATTAATAAAAAAACATATATAAATGATAAAAAATGATACACAATTGGCAAAAAGTTCTTTTTTACTGCAGTTTTATATGTGCACGCATGTTTGTCGCGTCGTAAAAAATAATGAAAAAGAATTTTTTTCAGGCAAAAATAAGGGTTGTTTACTTGGATTGTAAGTTTACTTATTAGCCACACCTTGTGAAGATATTAAAAAACAAGTATTAAAATGATTCGTTTAAATGACGATTATCAAAAAATCATCTTCTTTCTCTAAGTAGTGGAATAATTTAAAATTTAATTTTTCTCTTTCTATTATTTGAAATTTGCATGTCGACCTTCCGTGCTGCTATCAATTTCTCGTGAATGTCTCGCCAGACACATTTATTGTTTTATAAGAGGCGAATTTTGTGGCGCTTAATGGTCGCGAAATGTATGTGATAAAAAAGCTAAACAAAGATAAAGTCACCTGCAAAGATACAGAAAGGTCAAAAGAAAAGAATTGTTCCTATTTTATAAATAAATGAAACCTTTCTCAGCAATGAAATAAAAAATATTTTTCATTTGATAACAAACACAAAACTAATTTAATTATCATATTAAATATTTCAATAACATAATAAGTGAGCTTTTTTTACAGTTTGTGGTACTTTAAAAATTAAATTATACTATTTGATCTTAAATTAAATTATAATTGAGTGAAATCATTGTAAATTTATAACAAATCCAATTTTAAATTGTTATAATGGTATTTGCGAAGTCGCCCAGGAGAAAGAGAAATTTTTAAACTACATTAGTAAATACGGTTAATGATTATACAAAGTGATTTCTGCTTATTCAATGTATGTTTAGTATTGTTAGTCATGCATGCCAAGCTGTTTGTATTTACATGCAATGGCCTTGATTTGAGTAGATGAAGGGGATAATAATTATGATTTTTTATTGCAAAAGTATATCAATTAAGTAGTACATCTAGGAAATATAATTATTTTTTTGAATCCTTATTCCTCACAAATTGTTATTCAATGGAGGTAAATTTACACTATTGAAACAATAGTTGATTCAATATAAACGTCAGCAAAATTTCCATATCAGTAATACTGGAATTCAGTTATTTATAGAGGAATTTGTCATTCTTCATGATGATAAATTAGAATGAAAATGATTGTATAAATACATTTAAAAAAGAAATATGCAATCCAATTAAAATCATAGAATTGTTAAAAAACATTAATTACAAGAATTCCAATATTATTAAAATGTACATAAAAAAAACAAAAACAAATATTGGTGAAAAAATACATTTATATTACTTATGCGTATAAGTTATACTTCTTAGAATGTTTAAATTTTATTATTAAAACACTTATTTCTTTCATGCATTTTCAAGATTGTAATTGAATGTGAATTTAAATGCTTGTTACATTAAACTAGCTCATATTTTTTTCATGTTTGTGTGCATATGAAAATTAATGCTTTGTAGATTTTACTTTCAACGGGTAAATAAACTATACGCCATGATACGAGGAGGTAGTTTAAAGGTTATTAATATGTGAAATAACAGGTATGATACTTTTGATGAAAAAATATTACATTCCCATAAGCTCTTTTTTGCTGCAAAATAACTTGAGTATTGAAATTAAACACGTTTTATTTCTTTTCATTTTATTGTACAAAAAACAGCTACAATGAAGACAAAATTTGTTTGTTATAAATTTTGTTTTATTTTAACTTAATTTGCAATAAATTTAATTAAAAATCCTGTTTTAATAAAATATTTTATTAATTTTGTATACTGAAAAAAAGTGTTTTACTTTATCGCAGTTAATTTACTCAATTCTTTAACGAAAAGAATAAAAATGATGAAATTTCAAAAAAATAATAAACAATTATTTTTAAACTAATAAACTTTTTGCAAGATTCATGGTTCGAGTTTCTAAGACGTAAAATTACAAGCCTTCATCTTATATTTAACTTCTGATTATAGCAAACACGAGCTTTGTGATTTTCTATACAATTTCTGGATAAAATTACAACTAAACTGCAGCAGCTAAATGACTCATTCTCTTGAACACGTGCATGCAAAACGTCTCAAATTTAAGCATAGAAAAATTGATCTTTCTACATGAAATTTATTTAAAACAAAATGTTTACTCTTTTTTTTGTTTTGTATACGTTAAAACAATCTAATACAGTTTTCAATGGCAAAATGTTAATAAGTGTCGTTTTTTGTCGCGACTTGCGATGCAGTTGAACGAATAAGCTTATCGATATGAAATACGAAGATTGTGATCGGACCTTGTAATGATACGAAGAGCTGGTCCCCGACAAAAGCCAGCTCGGACGATTACGGTGATTAGAAAAGTACAAATGCATTCGGAGGCGATTACACGCTCGAGCGAGTACAGCGAATTCTCGTAAAGGTTTACGCCCCAGCTTTACCTGTATTATATGTGCGCACGTGTTCTCTTTGCGGGTGTCAAAAGATTATTGCACGAACTCACGAGAGGTCACATTCTTTATTTCTATTGAAATTATATTTATTTATATGTCCATAAGAAAGAAAAACCCAATTATTTTGAGCTCAAACTTATATTCAAACTAATTTTTATTTTACTTGAAAATTTTATTTCATTTACAAAGAGCAATAAATTTTTCAACCTATAACCTCTTCAAAGCAATAATAAATTTTATTATTTTTAATTTTTCAGTAAGAAAAAATTCGTAAAATATGGCAATAACAAAATACTTAAATTGTGTTATTGATGTGAAAAAAGTACACTATATTCAGTAGAAAATAATATTTAATTCTGCAATTTCATCATTTATATATATTTTATTTTGTACACCATAATCATGTTTTTGAATTACAACATAAATTACATCAAGCCGCGTGTAATTTATGGAATTAAATGTATAATATTTTGCAAGGCATTTAATTTGTTTTACATGGCAGATACTCGTTTGGCATTAGGTGATGACGTTTCTCTCAAAAACATTATAACCAACTCTCATCGGATGTAGGCGGAAAGCAACTTAACGACAACGTGTAAGAAAAAGGGATTCGCGTGGTGATTTTGGTGTTGAGTGCCGTTACGGACTGCTGTTTTCGAGTATGCTTATTGTGTTGTACCCGGAAGAGAATATGATTGTACATGCATTCAATGAAATTGGACATAACAACTAATATAACTCTTAATGTCATGTTAAATTATTTTAACATCATTTTATTCAGGGAATAATGTAATAATAATTTATTTGAGAATGAAACGAACAGAGAAAAAAACTTGATTTAATACTTGTAATTACGATTGACAACTTTTTCTAACACAATTTCAAGTGATTAAAGCCTTTAACCGGTTTTGAAATGATTTGTGAAATGCCATGATAAAATTAAACTAATTATCAAACTTTTACAATGTAAAATGATAATTAATAAAAAAACAAGTTATGCAAATCATTTTCAATTTTGTTTTTGACTTTAAGTGAATCTAGATAAGAAATAAATAGAGCGATTCAACTTATTAACCTATTTTAGTTGTCGCGTAGAAACATTTTTTTGCAGTTTAATAAGCATAAAGTTGTACAAAAATAAAAAGTTAAAATGCAGCATCTTGTTTCTTATAACTGTATAAGATGAAATTATGATAACTGTAATTCTATTATTATATCTTTAAGATTTTTTAATGTAAGTAGAATATTCGGTGTACTGTATTGGATCAGTGAACAAAATTTTCTTTATTTAATATAATTTAAACTGTGTCATTATTTGGAATTTTCATGTTTTTCATCTTCAATAAAAAAGTGAATAATTGGCGACGCTTATTTACAAGGTAATTTAATGACCAAACAAATTGTTGTAGATTTATTACACATTTTTTTATGTGCTATGAGTAAATAATATAATAAATTTGTTTCGTATTCACGTTTATTGAAAAAAATATTATACAAAGTTAAAAACAATAATATTCAATATTTTCGATTAAATTTTAATATATAAGAACGAAAAGAAACTTCGATATTTATTATTCAAGTTTATTTTATGTCATATTATCGTAAGAATGGAAAGTTATTCATTTTATAATATAAAACATAAACACGGAAGACTGGAAGCTTTACTCTACCTGTGTGCGTCATAAAAAGATATTATACCGTTTCAACTATTAAAGATTTAAAATGATAAAAAAATCCGGCCTTTAATTATTTTATAATTTTCACAAATATAGACTTTTCTCGAAATAAATAAAATTGATAAGCATTGTGAAAGTGTTAGTTTAAAAAAAAATACAATTCACAAAAAATGTGTTACTTTTGCAATGTCTAACAAAAATTACTTTTAAAAATGACAATATGACAAGTGAATTCAGTTTCTAAAATATGACACACGCGTTTCAATATAATCACAATGTTTTGCACTTGATAGAGACAGAATTTGATGTCTAACTGCCATTTTTTTTGTTCAATGAACAGAAATCACATTACACCTTCTTCCTCTCATTTGATTCACTCTTGTGCACACCTTACATAAAAAGGTCTAAAAGGAACCACGCTGTCAGGTAGACTTTTTTCATTTGTTAAAAATTTTTATACTTATCTACTTGCCTGCTTTATACTGAATTAATCTTGAAACCTGATTTATAATGTATTAAAATGTCACTGAAATTGGAAAAACAAAATAAACTTAAAAAATCATGAGTTAAAGTCACAGTATCTGTTATATAACTTAGTTTTAACTATGTATGTATGGGTTATACTTTTAGAATAACAAAAGCATCAACAAACATTTTATTCCACTAATAAATTATTCACAACAGAAAAATAATCTAATTATTTGAATATTGAAATTCATATTTTCAAATGAATAAAGAAATTACAACTTTTCAACGTAAATTTTTCATTCAATTAATTTACATTCGAGAAGAATTGTATTTTCTCTCTCTCTCTTTTTATCATAAAAATTTACATTTTAAAAAATAGTGTAGTAGAATGTAAAATTATAATAAGATTAAAAATTTTAATCAATCTAAAAACTTTTTAGCAGCAGAGAATTGTTGATAATTGGTTAACAAAGTTTGTGACCTCAACTGCAGTTACGAGGTCACAACTTATTTCCGTAGCAATTTAACGAAAAAAATCGTAACGAAGGTGAATGAAATTAAAAATCGGAGCAATTGAATTAGGAGCCAGGAGTCTTATTTAATTTCTACAAGCTGCATTCTCATAGACTAAAGAGTCGAGAAACTCCTGTCTTCCAGTTAAGTAGCATCACAAGTCCTGGACAAAACCGTCCAACGATATTTTCATCCACGCCCACTTACCCAGACTATCTCATGTTACATTATACATACATCACAGCCATTATTCCGTGAGAAGGATTTCAAACCGTTACCGGAAATATGACTCTCAAAGACATCATGTAAAAAAGCAACGACATTCTAATTGTCACTGCAATGCTCTTTCTTTTTTGTGTATGTACGAAAAAAATCTTTGAATGGTGTACACATATTTTGCCAGAGGAA